>CM063107.1:72713912-73005942 GCA_031841125.1 Acanthococcus lagerstroemiae
AGGATGCGTGGTTCCGTTCAAATCTCTTTTCGAAAATAAGTGGAAAATATTGAATTTTTCGGTCTGACGGTAGCTATTTTCTTACGGAAAATCGTAATCTCTAAGTAACATTTTAGTAATGCGGAGCCGTATTCCTTGAGAAATGCTATCGATAGTATTTTCTTTTTTAATTGCCACATGTCACACATATGCGTAAGTGTCTGGTTTGGGTTATGCTTCTACTTGATTAAAACTGTAAGACTATGTTTAAATCTCACGTTCTTAAGAAATTTATACAGTGCAGTATAAATAGACTTCTATCGCGGGGAGGGATATCTGGTGGCAATAAGGTGGGTTATATTTTTCTACCGTTTTAACAGCATACGTATAAATTATTTTATTGGGGGAGGAGGGAGAGTCTGCTATCTTCTCTTGCAAACGTTTTTACATCCAAAATACGAGTATTCTTCAAAGAAAATCAGTATAAATAATATACTTTTAGCATTCCTTTCTATCATTCAATAATAATCAACGCTGGCAATACTCGAAGAGTAGAGGCAGAACGAGGAGCGCGTGGAGAGAATTCCTCCACCATCCTTCAGAGTCGACATTTTTTTCCGGCAAATTTAACAATTTAGTCGGCAAAATCGAAAAAATCGTTTCTTTATCAATAACGATTCTTTTTCATTTTTCGATAAAAAATCTTTTGTAATTTAGTCGGCATTTTCAACTCCAGTGGGCAAAATGTATGAATGGTGGGTAAGCTTTTTTTATTTGCGCGGAAATTTTTTGCCCCTAATCGGCATTTTTGACTTATTTCTACCCCCCCCCCACACACACACACACACGCACCCGGATAATGCTTGATCCACCTCTGCCCCTGCCGTTGACTCCAAGACTGAGCTGTGCCGTCGTGATTTATTATACAACATTAAAGGAGAAACACGCCACCGAGCAACATCCGAAAGAAAGTTTGTTTTTCATCCCTTGTTTTTCAACCAAAGTTGAGAAAGTAAATTATATCGGAATCCTTTGATGTTTACAGTAACTCGAAAACAGAAAACATGTTCTATTGAACGACAGAGCGGGAAAAGGGAAATGAAAATCAACTTTAAATTGAAATATTTCGTTGCTGTCTCTCAGAAAATATCCAAGTTCAGTTTGCGCTAACAGCATTAAATACGGAAGGCAAAGTAGATAGATACACTCGTATTAAAACTTTCAACCGACGAATGCAAAAATCGCCAGATCATATTGAATGTTTTCAAAAGCGTCTTTTCCTTCGGGGTAAAAAATAAGGAGCGTTAACTTCGTATAACCGTACTTATCAAATAAACAAAAATGAAGGGAGTGAATTCGAAGTTATAGACTGGGATTGGCGTAATAAATGTATAATTCGCGAAACAGTAGCACATTACTGTCGTTTTCACGATAGGGGAGCCTTACGAAGCGATTCTAATGGGGTCTGAAACAATGATATTTTTATTTATGACGGCTGTAAGGTGGAAACGTAGAACTTCCCGTTTCACATGACGAGGTGTAATAATAAACCCTTCCTACTCGGCTATACATGGTCCTAATCTTTCTAGCTGAGCGTACAAATTTTTCTCTCAACAGTGATTAGAACGGGGTTTATCTCTTTTTTCCTATGTAAGTAGAGGGGTATATTCTTTCTGGCATAGCTGACTTTTTCAGTAGCGCAACCTACTTTGTAAACACTTTAACTATGCTTAGACCATCAAAAAGACTCTATTACGTTTCCACACCTTTACCATACTTTTCATCGCTTTAAGTTTAAAAAAATTCTTATCTTTTGTATCAAATTTTCATTATTTTCTACTCTTTTTTATAAAATTTTTCCAAAATCCTCGTAACTCTCAAAATTTTTAGTGCAGCTAAAGATTTTGCGATTTTTGGCTCACATTTTATCAGTTATATAAATCCAAAAATTTGTCAAGTTTCCATCGCAAAAATTCATTTGTTTTTAGAAACAGATAGTAAATTTTCTCACAATAATTTTTTGTCAGGTCAAGTGAAATTTTCAATTTTTTGTCGCAGGACAAGCTCTTGCTTTACGCAAGTATGTATAAAATTTTTATAAATTGTCTATATGTTTTCAACTTTTTTGTACGGATGATAATTTTTCTCTTGGGCGGTCATGTACAGACTTTCTGGAGTACCGCATTCCCCAAATTAAATTGTAGAATTGTGCGATAAAATCTTTTTTTCCTTGGAGTGATGATAGTATTCAAAGACTGCGATTAAATCTTGTAGAACCTTTTGCAAAGTGCCGAACACCTTTCCCAAAAGGACAACAAAATGGTTGTGTTGTCATCTAATTAGATGAGTAGATTACAGATAGCTCAACTTTATTGATTCACAAATATAAAAGATCCTGGAATACGGATGCAATTTCTATCGCAACTGCATAGATATATTATACATTTTTCATTAATATTTCATTAGATAGTTGTCGACAGTAAGCAACTGTCATCATAGACCTTAACACATTCACTGTAGGATACAATCTCGTCGTCAATTTCATGCTAACGCTCAAATAATAATTTAGACATCCGCGGAAAATTCGCTGAGAATCGAATCTTCACTTGAGTTTGAAATAACATGTGTTTGATTAGTGCTCAATGACCAAACAATCCTGACTCAAGGAGCTCGACGAGAATTATCACGAAACGAACTAACTTGTCCATTTATTGATTTTCGGTTTATTGATTAAAAAAAATTTGAAGATCTCAATATGGTTAGGATTTGTATTAAAATTCAAGCGAATCTTGAAAATTAAAAATATTACTCCTTTTGTAGGGTGTGCCAATTCACTTGAAAAGTGAATTGGCACACCCTACAAAAGGAATATTACCAAGTTCACTCACACTCCAAAATGGACTTTAAAAACAAAAAAACAAAAAAAATATTACATTGAATTGAGAGAAATGCACATTTATAAAAAAAAAATATTCATTACCTATTTGAAGCAAGATACGACCCGAATGCGTCGCGATGGACAGATGCATCTTATGGAATTAATTTTGTTTTTATCGGTACGCGGAATAAATGGGTACATTGCCTGAGAATATACGAATATAGGCTCATTTTGTCATATTTTCTCGAAAACACAACTTGAGAATATTCTATCTTATCAAAACACGCTCGGAGGGCTTCCTCGTTGAAATTTTCTATTTTTTTACCACCAATATGGGCAACTATATTTTGGGCTTTAATTAAAGCGGATCATTCCGATTTTAATTTTTTCAGGTCTCTGTTGATCAAATCGGAATAAATGCAAAATTGCTGAAGTAAACCTTTATTTTCACCGAATTTGATCAACGCGTTTCGTACCGTTACTGCTGCTTCTCTAACATAATTATAATTGTACTAGAAATTTTTGATGCGTCTAAAAACAAAAATTTGTCATCAAATTACTTTTTATTTTTAGTAGTTATTTCATCGTCATTCTCAATTCCTGTAGGTGTATCTCTTCCATTCAACACAAATTCTTTTTTCTTCTTATTAATATATTCTTCATTTATAATTACTGGAGAATTATCAGCATTAATATATCCATCATCAATATGAAAATCAGAAAAATAAAGTCCTAAATTCTCAGTACATTCTGCAATACTGTTTGCTTTAGTTTTACCAAAATTCATTGGAGTTACAACAATTTGATTCTTCAGTTTGATCACTTTTTTATTTTTTAATTGCGTAGATTCTACTTGTTTTTTACTTTTTTCATTTGATTCCTTCCTCGTTTCCTCCAGTTTCTTATCTACTTATATCATTCTTTCATCATTTCCTCTTATTATATCATCTTTTTGTTTCATTATTTGATTATTTGCTTAAGATGATCTTTTCAATTGACCTCCTGCTTCATTAAATGCAGCCATTAATACTCTAAAGCAAAAAGACAAATTTGGAATTTTTAAAATACATTATTTTCATTTTTAAATTCCATCAAATCTCGATAATTTTTTTTATAAACTTCATGTAACTGATTAATTATAGTTTGACTTGGTGTTTTTATTGTATCTTTTAATTGTCTTATTTTCTGGATAATTTGAAACTGTAGTAAATTAACATGATACATTTCCTCTTTTGAAATTGAATAATTATTAATTACGAAAAGAATCATTTTATTTTTTATATTTATTATAGAAACATTTTTATTTATATTCATACATAGTAGGTTTTCAAGGTCGCTGAATTCATTTTTCTAAGTAGTTCTATCCCAAATTGAAAATGAAGGTACGAGGGAGGAGGAAAATTAAATTTTTGAAAAATACAATATGCATATCAAGTAGTAGGTTTTTAAGATATCTGAATTATTCATTTTAAGGATCAATTTGATTCTTAAGTGGAGAAGAAGAAGGATAAAATGTTTGAAAAATACAATATACCTATTAGATAGTTGGTTTTAAAGGTCACTAAATTAATTTTTACTATCCATTTGACCCTTAGTTGAAAATCGTGGCACTGAGGGGAGGGGAGGCTATACATATATTTACGAAATACAATATCCATGTCAAATAATATGTTTTCAAGGTAACTGAATTTATTTTTGATATCAGTTTGACCCTAAGTTGAAAATTGTATCCTCAGGGGAACAGGACAACATTAATCAAATGTCCCTTCGAAAGATCACGAAGCTCAACTGTCAAAATTCTTTTTAAAGTTAAAAGTACACAGAAATACGTAAATTCACATGTGTGGTATTAAAATGGGTAGTAGGGTAGTGGAGAACGAAACAATTCCTGGAGATGGCTATGTAGAGATGCAAGAAAACGGATCCAGTAGTAATAATTATCATCCCATCTGTTCGTAAAACCCGATGGTATTGAGAAAGTTTAGAAAATATTCCACGTTTCCACCTGTATTTGAAAACTCACCATACACCTTCTTGAGATAAATTGGTACGGTCAAAAGCATAAAAGTATCACTTCAATATCTGTATCTGTATCACTGTGTTTGGACATTGGGATGTGAGAGGCGGTAACTGACTGCTTGCTGTTGGTCTGCACTGTAAACATTAAATACCTATTTAAATAAAAAATAGATATATAAATAAAACCTGTGTTAATGGATGGCACTGCACAGGGTTGGTGTGGTGGGACGTATGGCGATGCACGCATATGCCAAAGTGGCCCATATGACACCGCCACCCCGGCCCCGGAAACTACCCTTTCAAGTATCGCATCAGTGGCCGGAGGGACGCTTTGAGGCCGGGTCCGAGTTCCCAGTTCGCCATGCCGCTTCTCCCTCGGTCCCCCTAGGTTCGACATCAGACGGGACAGCTGTCCATCGCTTTTCCAGCAGCTCCGTTTCAAATGCATTTAATTTACGTATTTTCGAAAGGTCGGACCGATTTAATTACATCTGCGATTATCGCGTATTCAGTCAGGCAGCTCATACTAGGCAATTTCGCGAATTCTTTGGGTGGTAGTAGAGGTGACGTTGGCGGTTCTAGCATTAGCTGCTCGATCCGCCTGCTCAGCTGCCCGTTGGAAGTGCTCTCGGAAATGCAACTTCTCGTTGAACCACAGCACCAAGTACTTCGGGGCTGAACAGAGCCTAATCTCCACACCTTTTAGGACACAGGTGTGCTTTTAGGATAAAGGTGAGTGCACAGGGTTATTTTGAACCCCACCCCCTTCTTTTGGAGCATTTTTAGGGTAGATGCGAAAAAATCGCGAGATCTATCTTTTTTTGTTACAATTCAAACAGCTTAAATTTTTGTATTAACCATTTTATGTTTTAGACCATACTAAACTCCGACTTCTCTCCTCTTCTTCCATAATTGTGAACCCTTGAACGTCTGACGGGTGGACTCGCCTCTGGAAATTTATTCTAATGTTTTTCAGCGCAACATATACCATATTTCACCCTTTTATAACAAAATGCACGATGCTTATGGAATTTGACTCTAATGTCCCTCACTGTAAGGATTTGATGATCATTTAAAAAAAGTGTGAACACGTTTAACGGTTCTGTAGCGCTTCTTTAAAGTAGGTTAAGCACGAACATAATACTCATTTTGAGAAACTACGTAAATAAGATACTAAATGTTTGTACGAATGCAAGTCAGAAAATGAAATGTCAGGGAAATTAAATGCATACGTATATTATAGGTAGTAATTAAGTTGGTTTGTTATGAGGAGTAACCAGATGGAGGGCAATGTAACACATTTACCACTTCACTTTTTTCAACTCAACGAGTTTGCTAGTGAGGTGTAAAATTTATTATAGAACTTGCATGCTTTGTTTTTCAAACCCTCGTTCTTACAATGTGGTAAGTGTATCTGGAAAATGTTCAAAATCAATCCCCGAACGGTCGTGTTATTCCAGAACACTATTTGAATAAGCACATCAACCTGAATTTCCCTCTGATGAATTGACGAACTCACATCTTGTATCAGCCAAGTCTCCTCGGAGGGCAGTTGAATTTCTATCGCAGTTGATTTACTACCTCCTTAACTCATATGTATGGGGAACACGCCTTTTATGAGGACGTTTTAATATGTTTTCTACTCCAAGTCGGAATCGAACGTATACACTGCCGATGATCGTATTTCGTCTAGATTTTCCAGTTCGAACATTGTCACCGAACGGTCTTTTTATCTCGAGAATAAGCTTTCGCTATTTGTCGACTGTACATGTAAATATGAGCACTGCCATTGTGTACGCGCTACCGCGAAACCGTTTCTCTTCCAAATGCAATAACGATTTAAAGGCGCTTTTTAACCAAGTAAACTCCGGGCCGCCCGCCTTTTTCAAATAAACGGACCTCGTGAAACTTTTCAAAAGAGATTTGTTTTGCCATCTACATCGATCAGAGAAGGGGTACGTAAACTCGTTTTCCATCGGCGGCCGAGCAGAAAAAGAATAAAATGCAATCAATCATATTTATAATATGTTTATGATAGCAGTATGGCGGAGCAAATAATTTCTGCCGTGGCTGCTTTCCACACCGCCTTTTGCTGGTGAAACGTAACAGACAATACCTATACGGTCGCTCAGCTTAATCCCTGGAAACTTTTCGAGTCATCCATCTGGCACGTGGACCAGAAACTGACGATGAATATTTTCGAATCATAATTGAAGCTGAGTTCGACGTCCGGAGTGTGATGATGTATAGCAATGCGGTGCCGCAGAATGAGGTAAAAATTATCAGCAGCCAGTGGCACAAGCTTTTCTCTTAAGAGGTGCAGCAAAGTTGATAATGCTGATGAACTCTCCCCCCCCCCCCGATTCACAGCGTGACCACTTTTCTTTTCCCAGGGATGGATAACTTGGGGCAAGAAAGTTGAAAAAAAAAGTATGTCTCCTTTCTGAAAAGAAGCGATTGGCTGCCAACCACTGATATAGAGTTACCTAGAGTTTAAAAGGCAAGTTTGAAATGGAATTCAGTATTCATTTTTTCAAGTTCTTAAAAACTCGACCAATGGATTGTATCTACTTATTTAAATTTTTTTGGCACGAAACTAAATATTATAAGGGCATTGAGCTTGGATTGAAAGAAACAAAAAAGTTGGGAGGCTCCGCCTCTAGCCGCTTCGCAGTCCAACCGCCGATAGAATTGTATGAAAACCTAATGTAAGAGAAGACGCAAAAAGACATAATATGTGAAAAGACACAAACTGACATAATAGGACGTAATAGTTGATTATGTCTTTATGTATCATCAACTATAGTTTTTTTGTTTCGTTTTTTAGAGGTAAGATAAAGGAAATCGGTTTTTAACATACTGCGAGAAGAGAGGTAAATACAAATTTACCTAACTTATACCAATATTACCGTATGATCCAATTTCGGATTTAATCCGTGATCGGGTCAAATTGCATCAAATTTCACATGGTCATAAAATTAGTTGGTGTGTGGTGGGACGTATGACGATGCACGCATGCCAAAGTGGCCCCTATGACACCGCACACCCGGCCACAGGAACTACCCTTTCGAGCATCGCGTCAGTGACCGGAAGGACGCCTTGGGGTCAGGCCCGAGCCCCCATCCAAATGCCTAAATGCTTCAACCAGCGACATGCTTTTAACCTCCCTTTTCTTCAGCTTCATAAATACACGAGCTAATCATCTGCTTCTGTCGACCACGTGCTTCGGACTTCCTTCTTCATCAGATCGGGAAATGCCTAAACTAATCACATTTATCAAATGAACGTGTATTTCGCAGGGACGCTGTGCAGTTAGCGAAATGATTCAGTCAACCATATGCTTCTAACCTCCCACGCGTGCAGCTGGACAAATACATGAGTCAGGAGTTAGCTGCCTGCTTCTACTAACCAGATGCTTCAGACTTCCATCCTCAGATAGGAAAATACCACAGTCAGTCATAATTCTCTGACTGGTGTGCTTTGGGCGAGTATGTGGTACAGACGTGCATGAGTTCCATACCATCATCTTCTTCAGATACACAAATATCTCTATCCACATTCTTCAGACCTTCCACTCCTTTAAATCGGCGAATGACCGAGACAATCAGTTGGTTATAGTTATGCTGAATTCTGGAAGTTACGATGTTACATCTCAATAATTATGTCTTTTTTATTTATATCGTAAGTCTTCATTACGGTTGTATCTTAATCATTTGACGGTATAAAGACATGAACCCACCACATGATAAACTTAGTTTCCCCTTCCTCCTCTGACATAAACCCAAAGATTTGTGTCTTTCTGTTTCTCTTCTCTGCCTCCTCAAATCCGGAAAGAATTCCGGTACATGAAAACATCGAGGCATCAATACATACACGGCATGAAGACATAAGGATATCATCAGACTTACAAGCCTAAAATCATTATCATGGTATGGTAACCCCCGGTAAGATTGCATAGAGACATAATCAGACTTAAGACGTAATAAAGTCACGAAGACCACTGATTATAACTTCCAAGCCATTTTTTATACATCTTCTGTTGGTAGGATTTATTTTTGTCTTATTGAGCATTTTCAAGTTTTGTGCCTGTCTTCTGCTTCCGATTTTTTCGGTTTTCAAGCTGAAATACTCCTTTCAGACTGATTTAACTGAAAAATATGTTATATAAAAAGTGTTCACGATTACTCCATTAACAGAAATGACTGATTAATTGTTTAGTTCGTTCATGTCTGTTTCTTTCTACACTCACCCCTCTTTTCTCTACTGTTTTTCTTTCTGCCTCTTTTTGCTCCGTCTTGTCTCCGTTGGTCTTTTTTAAACTTTAAGCATATTTTTTTTATTATTTTTTTTCTACTAATTTTGTCGTTGCCGGTTTGGGCCAATTCCAGCATCCTTCTTTCTTTCTTTCTTTGTGTGTGTGTGTGTGTGTGTGTGTGTGTTTTCTCATTCTTCAAGTGTACTAATTTCTTTTTCGTCATTTTTTATCAGTTTCGTCATGTTGTCTTCTGTTTGATGAAGGCAGATAGCAAACTTCAAATTTTGAACTTTTGGAATATAATCTGTTTGTCCAGCCAAATAAGTTTTGTGTCTAATGGGTATTGTGTTATTTATTTTTCGATCATCTCATTAATCTTTTCCTTATCCTTTTTCATAATTTCTGCTTCTGTGTTATGTGCTTCTCTTTTGCTGCTTTATCCGTTTCAATTTCCATGGAAGTTTGCAGGTAACAAATGCAGCTACTGTAGAAGTTTATAATCACAGGGTGACTGATGATGATGATGATGATGATGATGATGACAATCTCGTGCATTCATGTCTGATTGTGTCCTTATGTTTTTATGACTGATTTCTTATATCTCATATCGTGGGTCTATGCCGTATGTCTTTATGTCTTACCGTTTTGTGTTACAAATTGTTTATTTTTTCCTCAGAGGGATAGTGAGGGAGAGATTTGTCATATAATATCTTTATGTCATCAGTTGACTCAATTGATTGAGATCGGTGAGATAAACATAATAAAGACGTAATATATACAAAAGACGTAACGTATAATAAGACCTAAAAAATACAATAAAACATAATGAGAACTACAGTTTCTGATTTCGAGGTAACTGACTTGCCCCTGCTGCGTTTATCGGGTATGCAATCTGTCGTGCATGTCTTGAAGCACATGTCTATCTTAGGTTTGTCTCCATGAAGAGATCTCATTTCTGATTTTGTCTTATCACTAAGGAAAGAGAAGGTAGCTATTATGGTGGTATTTATATAGGGTACGTCCTAAGTCTCATGCCTAACTTATGCCTGTCTCTATCTTGATGCTTCATCAGCAATATAAAGACAAGTCTCATGTCTGTCTTTATGTTTTATCAGTTGAGAAGTTGAAGGTAGCTGGTTTGCCCCTGCAGTTCCTTGGATGTTCACACATGCAATCTGATGGCGTTTCTTCAAGCCGGAGATCTATATTAGTTTTTTAATACAGAGAAAGATACCCTTCCTCATACATTCTTTACATTAGGAATGCAGATCATAATCAATTTTTTTTTGAGCTGCCCAAAAATCAACACATTTATCAATGAACCATTATTCATCATAAAAGTTTGGTAATGTGAAAGCCTAATGTGTGAAACAAAAGTGACACTTTTCCCATGTTCATACTCAGAAGACAACCAGTGAATCTCAAGTCCGAGTGTAACCTATTATTTTATTTATACTTTGATCTATTCTCAATTAACTATTTTCGATTTTTTGGCTCCGAAAAAAATTGCATTTCCCAGAATTCATACGAGGAAGATCAATATAATGTGGAATATTTAATATTCAATATCCTGAATCTTGAACAATCAAAATTGTAGATATAACATCTCTTAATTCTGGAGCCGGTCGGAAAGCTCTACCGAGAGCACGGCCTCATGTGTGGGTTGGACCAATTTTTTAGGCTATTTTGATCTTGACCTGAAAACTTTAAAGACTCCATAGGAAGTGAACTTGAAAACTACGAGTAATAATTTCAAATACATCGAAAACAGGTTTTCTGGGTAGTCGAATTCACATTTGAGGCTGTTTTCTGGGTAACACTAACTCTCTAATTGATCCACTGGGTATTGATAAGTTAATTATGAATATTATGTATGCTGACGTACAATATATTACGTGTAGGATTTTTTGAGTCTCTTAATCCATTTTTGAGTTCGATTTTTCTGTACCCCTTATCAAAATTGATCCACAAGGGGCTGCATCGTACATCACTCGACGTTACAATTGTTTACTGCCCGTTTCAGTCTCATGTGGATCAATTTGCGTGAAGGTTACTCAGAAAACAACCTTAAAAATGAATCTAGAAACTCAGAAAATCCTATTTTTAATACATTTGAAGATAGTACCAATAATTTTCCTATTCTACTCATACTGGAGCTTTTGAGGATTGGACCAAGACCGAAGTACCTAATATCAAAAAATGGGTTTAACGTATCTGAGGACCATCGGGGGTAGTTCTAAAAAAATATAAAAGGACCTTTCTGAGATGCAGCTAAGCGAGGAACATTTTTCAGTTAAATCAATAAATTTTTATCGACATACTAAGAAATTCTGCAATAGTTGGGTGCTTTATCCCGTAGAGCACACCTCAAGACCCTGCTTTATCCCCTAGCAGTCACTCCATCCCTTTGGTGGTATTCATCTCTTGGGTGTTACTTCGTTCCCTTGGTGTTACTTTATCCTGTGGGGACCTCACGAGGATAATGCTCCACTTGGATTCATCGAAATTTTCATTTATTAATAAATATGCTTAACTGACCAACTCTACCAAGTTTCAGATTTCCTCGAATGTTTGCATAAATTCGTTAATTCTTCTACAAAATATGATTCGTATCAAGTCTTGATGTAAGATTTTCCTATTAAAATGAAAATTTAAACGACGTATCGCAAAAAAATGTTCGTCTATATCTATGCTAACGCGTAAATGTAAATATTTTATCTTAATTGAAAATGATGAGCTCACAAAGTAGAGAATCAAAGAAAGCGAGTTACGCAGAAGTAGGCGTTAGTATCGACCCCCCGACCCAGGGTTGAATATCGAACATATATCGAAACTGAAAAGTCGGTCACCTGCCATTACGCTTAATAGAACCTCTTGAATAATCACGGTAAGTTCTAATGTGATTCCGAAAGCACTTGTACTTGAAAACTACTTCTCTATGTCTGGCGAAGATGCCAAGTAGTGCCAAAGAATTTACTAATTTCGAACTTTCAAAAGAAAGTCTTCCGAAAATTTAGAGATTTCTGTTCGTTAAAAAGGTCGAAAAACTAAATGTTCGGCTGAGAGCTTAATTCTTGGTGTAGGTAGGTACATGGCATTTGCTGTTGTACCACTCTTCATTATAAGTCGAAGCTTTTTCCTTCCTATTAAGACTTCTTTTCATTGAAGCGATGTAAGCTCACATTTTGTGAGAGCGAAGATTTAATCGCCTACCCGAGCGAACATTCAGTTCACTAATTTGCCAGATGTCAAAAATTTCACGGTGAAGGATGAAAATTTTGACTTACAAAATCGAACGCAGTATCAACCTTGAGGATTTTTTGATTGATGATCTCGAATATATCTTACTTGTATATGTTGTACGTCTGCCAGGTTCGAAACCTCAAAATTTTCATTCTACCTCGAAAAATGACAACTTTCATTTAAACTGTCCAAGTTGTATTCACGCATTTTATCATAGAACTATAATATCAAGCAAACGTACAAATCTGTTTGGCAAAACATCGAATTTGCTTCTTCCCCTCTGTGGCACAGTGGGTGCAAGGACGTAGTCAGTAAGGGTTTTTCCTGAGGGAGAGGTAGGGGAGATAGGCAGTAAAAATTCCGAAGCTAAAGTATAAAATGCACGTAATTTTTCAATTCAAACCTTAAAAAAGTATTTAATTTTCCAGTTTTGCCGACTTGCTTCTAGAATGGGTCGAGTATACCGACTTTTCTAACAACTTGGTGAGAGACATCCTCCTTCATCGCTATATGGCTCAAACAGTGAGTCGACGAACGACCTCAAATGAACGACACTGGACTGACTCGCAAAATCAAACGAACCATCGATATATATGGGTTTTTTAAATCGCTGATTACGATATTGTTGCATTTCATTTTGATGCAACCCGAATTTCAACCCCAAAATTAATTTTCAATGCGATAGTGCCAATAATAAAATTTTCTCATTTCACGGTCACGAGTTATATTCATGGATATCTCTGAAAAACTTGTGTTCATAGGAATAGAATTCTGTGTCAGAAAGAATAAATATTGGATTTTGAAGACCCGAATTTGAGTCGATAAAATATTCAGAACTAACGACCCAAAGAATTCCTATTTCGATACTTTGTTAAACTTTTCAATGCAAGTTATTTTTGCGTGCTGCAAGAATAACGACATTGATTTCGAGGCCTAAATCGAGGTCCAGACAAAAATGTGACGAGTTGATATCAACCTTAGACAGGCATACCTACACAGGAGGGGATTGTGGACGGAGCATTTCCCAAATACTTTCGTCATTTGGTCGACATGGCAAAATAGCTCACTGTGGGCTGAATAAAAATCCACAATTTTCAAAATCATAGTCCAAAACCTTCGTAATTACAGTAAAATGATGAGGAATGTCTTGGAGGAGGGTGCTGAAAATTCAATAACCTACCTTCATAGTGCAACAGGCAATAAATGGACAAGTTCACGTTCACGAACGAATTCAGTTCATTAGGTGTGAATGTGAGTGAACGAGTCATTTTTCCAAATGAACTGAACGATGAAAGAACGAGTTCACTTTTTTTTTAGCCAAAGAATTCGAACTGAACGCTTTTATTTTTTTCATGAACGTGCCCATCCAAACGTGGGTAAGTTCGCGATTGCTTGCCCTATTTTTGTGTAGTTTTTATAATTTTTTCCCCCTTTAAAATTGAGGTTTTCAATTCCTTACTTTGAAACACTCAACAAGAATTCAATTTTGAACCTAAGAATGACATTTTTAAAAGTTGTTTGAATATCTTATACACAGGGCCGGATTTGCCTTCTGTGGCGTCGTAGGCAAAACGAAAAGCGACGCCTAAGAATTTTCACCTTGAAATCCCCCCTCTCACTTTCTCAAGATTTTTTCGTGGGAAGAAATTTCTTCATTCTTTTCTCTCTCTCTCTCTCTCTCTCTCTCTCTCTCTCTCTCTCTCTCTCTCTCTCTCTCTCTCTCTCTCTCTCTCTCTCTCTCTCGCTCTCTCTCTCGCTCTCTCTCTCGCTCTCTCTCTCGCTCTCTCTCTCTCTCTATCTGTTCTGATTAATCAATCTTGGAATGTGAATAATATGATCATGTATTGGGAATTAGGAATAATAAAAAACTACAAAAAAATAGTGTTGATGATTGATGAACCAAAAACTAGATAGCGAGACTTGAGTTATGATAATAATTGAACATATGAAAATGAAAGTATATACTAGGTATATGATGAGAATATAAATAAGAAACAATTGTAGGCTATAAACGAAATCACAAGTTTGGTAATAAGTATAGGTAATGAAAATTCAACAATACTGCACAAGTAAATGATAGAGAAATATAATAATACAAAATCATATTGTGATAGACGGTCAACCGTATCTTTATTTTGAAATATGGACTCTAGAAAGATTGTTTTCTGGCTCTTTTGGCGGCAAATGCATCAATAATCTGATTAATATCATATTCTTTGGTCAATCTAGACTCAGTGTGCAACAACGAGATATATGAAGTTTTAATCTGACGCAGTGTGTTCCTTAGGTAATTTTTGATACGTTTCAAAGCTGAAAAACTCCTTTCCCCAGAACAGTTGCTGGCTGGTATGTTAAAAAGATTTGATAAGCAATAAATATGTTTGGAAAGGTGGACATCAAATTATTTTTTGTGATACACTGGAAGTTTTCCAAGGGATCCGATTTACGAGGACTTTTAAGATTATGACTCTGCAAAAAATACTTGAATTGAATTGCTTCCTCAATTATGTCATTGGATTCATCGACATCATAAAATTCTGAACATTTTTTCGCACTTTTCCTTAATTCCTCGTTATGTTTATCACTTTTTCCGAAATTGAAAAGAAATTCAAATCATCATTTATATCATTGTAAAAGCTTTCTTCCTCCGCTGCATCTCGACCAAATTATCAATAGTCACGTTGAAACCTTTCCACTTCCATTTTTTTTTTTTTGGCCCAGTCAGTATGACTTCAGGAATCTGAGCTTTATCACCTTTTAGTCCTTTGAATTCTAGGCACCCTAGTTCCACCCTGATTAGAATCACCTTCATCCGGCACAGTCATATCTAGAGAAGTGTGGAATGTTGTGTTCATTTTTGAAATTAACTCATTGTATCATCCTCTCAAGTCTTGAAAATATAATTGCAAAGATTCATACAATTCACTCGAAGTCTTCAGAAATATGTTGACTTTTTGTAAAGTTATATTCGTCTTATTCAGTCTTTTCAGTATTTTTGTCCACAAAATCATCATAAAGTGAGTTGTTGGAGAAAGAAGCTTCTGATTTTTAAAAATCAATTTCAAAATTTCGTGAGAATTCGAGTAGCGCCGATGAAACGAGTACTCATGAGCTTTCGTCGTAGGCAACTGCCTACTTTGCCTATTCGTAAATCCGGCCCTGCTTATACATTTAGGACATGTTAGATCCGCCACATCTTTTTCTATGAAGATGATTTTAGAAGGTAAAGTGTTTGTTGACAAACGCTTATGTAAGTTAAATCCTATGTAAAGAGTTCTGGGGGGAGGGGGATCTTAAAATTATTTAAGATTTCTGAAAAGTTGATAACGTTACTGAAAAACTTCAGAGGGTACCTGGGTCCAATTTCAAAAATTTTTAAATAAGGGACACCCTAACTCATAGACCGACACCACGACTCAGGACTAATCATTACTTGTATTCGAACTGAACTCACATTTCTCCAAATGTATACACTGAAATCAGGACCGGTCAAGGTAAATCATTGCTCATATACCAATCGGATTGACTTGAAACTTCTATCACAGATGAAGCAGAGACTACAATAATTCAGAAAAGTTGATAATCGGAAAACGTCTGTTATCCCAGTAAGAGTGTTTTTTCACCCCTTTACCTCAATTGTTACAGATATTGAAAAAACGAATTCGAGAGTAAAACTGGTGTTTTTTTGGAACCATCTTTGTTTTCTTATTTTTGACGTCTGAAGAGTAACGATAGCGACCTGAAAAATTTTCGGTAACTTCAGCAGCTTTAAGCTGTCGATTCTCATCGCTTACAGCGTCGAAATTTCGCTCTTCTATTCGCCGTGTATAATTGATTGTCTCGTGTCTTCGCACTGAAGGAGAGCATTTACTTAATAAGCTGTTACAGAATGGTGCAGGCGGCTACAGGCTCGGCGACTACGAGAGTATGATAAACTACCTTCACGATTAAACGCTGTATATTGCTCTTATTAGCGAGCGTCGAAAATGTAGGCATATTCTGGCAAGTCGAACCTTGACACCGAATTAATCATTATAACGTGTAACCGTTCCACGGGCAGCTTTTGCCAGGCATTTAACTAAGTGCAGAAATCGTTTCCCAAATTACCTACAAATTTCGATGACGCTAGTCGGTAACGCCGATTTGCAACAGCATCGATTTAGTGCCCGCCTGCATATTGCAGATTCGGTTTAGCAGATTTGCGCGCACAATCCTTACTGATCAGCATTTTCGTTGAAAAGGCCACATAAAACCAGGTGAGAATAAATCAGACGAAATTGAGACGAAACGCCGGACCGATAAATCTGTACGTCTGCGAACAGTCCGTTTACGTATCCTAAACATATTTTTTATTAAGGTTATTTAGCGACAAGAAGAAGTCGTCAAGAAGCTTACTCAAAATACTCGAAAATTTTTTAAGCAACATTATACGAGCGAGATACGGCGAGGGAAAAAATGGGCGGCGCGAAAATTGTTCGGGGAACTCCCTCGTATGGGAGGAATTTTCGAAAATCGATGACAGGACGCATGCTGTTTTGCAACAGTAGCGAGTACACGATAAGAGCAGAAAATATTTTATCTTTCGCCCTAGTGTGCCCTAAAAGGTTTAATTTCGAAAAACGGGCACGTCGTGAAATCGCAGCCGTGAGCGCGATGTCCTGTGTGCCACGAAGCAAATTACGAATTCCCTTTATTGAGTGACTCAACTTACTTATTTTACTATTTTTATATCGTTGATCTGCCAGAAACTGTTCTGTACCGTTTTCAGACTGCGTGGTTACCGAAGATAAGGCCAAAAAGAGTTTGGAATGGGGGAAATTTTAAGCCATCTGCACGTTTACCCGCGAACTGCATGCACAGAGCATGTGTATGTAATCGTAATAGTCGACGATGATAAAATCATTATATCGGTTCCCCCAAACTATGGGATGCAGTTCGCGTTCATTAGCCCGTACTAATGATCTGATTATGGCATTTATTCGCATTGTTGGGCGAGTGGAAAAGCTAAATCTCGTATTGCCTATTCACGAAAGGCGACAGTAAAGCTGTAAAAATATATGAATTATAACGAACGAAACTACCCTCTAGTTGAAAACGAACTGTAAAGGAAAACTGCCTCTCATAGCCTGGGAAAATTAATTGAAATAAAAATCGGAGTAAGCTGATTTCTGGCGAAAAGTTGTGTATAATAGTACTAATGAACATACTAAAATTTGCCACCTCTACCGCAAGTGCTAATTTTATCATGGGCGTTCAAACCTCACCAATTTTTTCCCCCTCCAAAGTCTCGGGAAACTTGCTGTAAAAATACCCGATTGACAATTTGGAGAGCACTCACAAAATATATCACAAACCACTACCATTCTGAGACTTTTGGCCACTCACATTTTCTTGTGAGTGGTCAACATCTCATTATTTTAAAATAGTGTGTGCGAAGTTATCACTCAGAATTAGTGTGATTACTGAGTAATGTTCACAAATGCACTCACAATTGGCCTCATTGTCAATCGGATAGTCGCTTAGACTTTTTTCGTATCAATCCCAGAAAGGCCTTAAATGAGGGATTCAAAATAACCGTTCGGAGTAGCATTTTTTAATACAGGTCTTTCGGAGGAAGGCAGTTTTTTAGGTATTTTTCTCATTCTAATAGGCTCGGAGACAAGAAGGTGTCTACATTTTATATTCGACAGATTCCTTACCACCATACCTTTCAATCCTTAGGATTTTTTTTGTCTCCCACAATCCCACCCCTTAATTGATCGATATGTAACGTTGTTTTTAGTGGTTCACTAGTTTGGAAACAAGTTGTGTGATGGATGTTTATATGAGTTTGAAAGAGTTCAACAATGACACCAGTGTATCAAATATAATTTAATACGTTTTTACATAAGTTAAATTTTGTACATTAACATTACTTTGATTTCGAAAGGAAAAATACGAAAACAGAACTAAAAAATAATCAAAATTATTATTTTTTTTTAACGTATCAAAATGATTTAAAAAATGACTTATAATATTGGTACATTTAAAAAATGTTATCTTTTTTTTTGTTGTAAGAATTTAAAGTCAAAACGTTAAAACAAAAAAGGAACAAATGACTTTAATAATTGATCAAAACAATAAATAAATAAATAATATAGTACGTGCTGTAATTAATTCAATAAATCTATTTAAAATCAATTTTATTACCCAATAATATAAAAATAATCTAATTGAGTAGTCCATTTCCAGAATTCTGTATCTGCCAAGAAATTGGAAACTGCAGTTTTGATTGCATTACTGTCGTCCAGTGTTGTTAGATGTAGGTAACAAAACAAAATGACGAAATAATGAAATGACTATTGAATTTTCAAAGTTTTATCATGAATGTGACAAAACCTCAATCGTTTTTTGTAAGGACCGTTTCGTCAATGACATAACAAAAAAAAAATGAATCCAATGACAAAACTAAAAAATGAGAAGAAATTATGTTGTGACATTTCGTCAACAATTTAATGATAAACTGTACTAAACGACATGAAAATTAATGACAGATTATGCTAAGCGACATTGTCACTGACAGTAGACTATGGTAAGTGACATGACAAAAAAGAAGACATCAAAATCACAAAATAATTTTGTCAAGACATAACAAAACTACGAAAAAACAAAATAACAAAACTGTAAAGGTGACAGAACTCATGACGTAACGAAAAGAGATGAAATGCTCGTCAGACAAAATGATCAAAAATTGTTTTGTCTGACAACACTCGAGTCGTGTTGTAAAACGCTACCACGTGGAAAAAAGAGAGCATCAACACAATTGACAACCCTGCTAAATTCAACAGTGAAAAATGTCACCTGTTCCAAAACTCATCATTTTCCACAATCGTGCTGTTCCACAACTCGGTGTACTAAGAACGAAGCCTTTCGCTTAGTATTGTCTAATCCATTACCTATTACCAGGGGGTGGGGGATGGATTTGAAAACCATAATACTTATTACTTACTCTCTGCACGTAACATGAAAGTCAAAGGGAAACTGCTCCGAGGAAACGTCATAACTATGTGCAGAAATTTAAGCTTCTCTTTTTCCCTTTTCTCTTCCTCAGCCAACCTTTAAGATCTAGAATTTGCGAGCAAAGACCTCGCAATTCCAATTATTCCCTCGCGAGATTATTATTGTTTCTTTACCACTTTTTTGTTGCCACCTGGCTAATTTTACATATGCAATATATGTAGCATCTTTGCATTATTTCCAACTATACAACTGAAGGCGTAGAAGTGGCTACTAAACACGAGTCGTGTCAACGGTTATGGGTCATTCTCTAAAATGTGGGCATTTCGGGCTTCAAATTTTGACATATTTTTCTTTCTTTTGATTTTCGCCCGATTTTTTTCAACGTACGTATCTTTTTATTCACTCCAATGTCAAAATTTCAATTTGATCCGCATGTCGACGCAATTATATAAACATGTATGATTTCTTATAGCATTTCAGTAAGCCAGAGGAATGAAGTTATGCCGATAAAAATGTCATAGTTGAAAGATTCGCGGATAGAAAAGTTAGAACTTCAATATTGCTTTCTTACACTCGAATGCCTTCTTCAAAAATAGAGAACATAAGTTGAAACCGGTCCCACAGTTATTATTTCCATACTGTTCCAAAACTTTGTACCTGAAATCTTCGTTCGCTTATTGCCGGGAGGCGAGAATTTCTTTCACGAGAGAAACTTCATGATTGGCTTCCCAATATCACTGCTATCAACTGAGCACAGAACACTGAGTTCACCTCAGTCTTTTCGCGTAGCCACGTTATTTTACGTTTACTCGTATCAACACTTTTGGCAGATACGGAGTTCTGGAAATGGACTACTCAAATTCAGTTTTCTTGATAATAAATAATATTACAAGAATTCCATCATTTTTATTATTTATAATAAAATAAATATTAATCAAAATTATTATTATAAATAAAATCTCATATTCATTTGGGTATTCGAGTCACCCGAATTCAATTTTGTCATCAGTTTCACCCTCAACGAAGAATTGTGACACAGGGTGGGGGAGGAAAATGAAGTAAATCGCAATACAGATATCGAATATCTACCAGGTTTTCAGGGTCACTGAATTCATTCTTAAGGTCCGTTAGACCCAAATTTGAAAATTTGTGACATGGGGAGAAGAATTTTGTCATCAGTTTCACCCTCAACGAAGAATTGTGACACAAATTGATAAACATGCGATGTGAATATCGAGACATAGGTTTTCACGATTGCTGATTTCCATTTTGGCATCAGTCTTACCCTCAACTGAGGACTATCGCACTGGGGGAGGGGGTAAAATCAAGTAAAATGCATTATGGATATGAAATACTAGGTTTCCAAGGTCGCGGAATTCATTTTCAATATTTGTTTAATCCCGGTTTGAAAATTTAAGTCCTGAGAAAAGGAAGGGGTGGGCTCAAAATTAAACGAAACAAGGAATGCGATATACTAGATACCCATTAGCAGGTTTTCACGATCGCTGAATTTATTTTTGGCTAGTTTTGCCCCCCGAATTCAGGTCTAAGCGAAGGTATTCGAACATGAAATAAAAATAAAATACGAGGTCGCTGCGCTTGTTTTTGGCATTTACTAGCCCAAAAAATAAAATTTGCGGGACTGTGAACAGGAAAGGAAAGGGCTTGGAGTTGAAAACATAATAAAATACAATACGGGAATTGAATATTGGGTTCCGAAGGTCGCTAAATTCTTGTTTATGACATTTCGACTGTCTTTCCATAATTGTGGTATTGATGAGGAAGAGATGAGTCTAATTTGAAGAACGCAAAAAATGCGAATTACACATCAATCCGTGAGTTTTGGAAGTCAATGGATTCATTACTTTACACCAGGTTATACTTGTGCCTGACTGTGTAATTAGAGTGGTGGTCTAAAATTATAAATACATCGGTGATAAAAAATGTGGAGTTTCGGAGGTCACTGAATTTGATTTTCACGTCATTTTAACTGTTAAGAGACTTGAAAGTTTTGGCGCTACCTTTAAAAAACATTTTCCCAAATGCTTCAGCATGCGATTAATTTTTTGAACCATAATGATAACAATTTTGCGAGATAAATCACTTAAAGAGTCAACTTTTTTTTAGAAACATTCAAATGATTACTCACTGATAATCATAACGTCATCGTTTTCCATCGAACCCTAGTATGCTTGATAAACAAACCAAATGAGCCAGTCAGCCAGCTCCGCCAGCACACTACCTGGCAACATAAGGAGATAGACCAACAGCCAGCCAGCCAGTCAGACAAACAACAAACAAACAAACAAACCAGGCATAAGATATAATAAAAGTTTAATCATGCAAACGTACTAAAGATGAAAACGCGATAAAGACGTAATAGAATCTTTTGCACATATGGAAGGGACTAGAATATCTCCGCCCCCTTAGTCTTCCATGTGTTATTTTTACATTCCGGGGAGGGGAGAGCTTTTACTACATTGGAAGGCAAGACCCCCCTCCCATTTTTGCCCAAACATAACAACGACATAATAAGACGTACCTAATTAATTATACCATTATGTCTTATCAGTTGAAGTTTTCCCCGGAGGGGAGGAGGGAGTAGAGAGCAGATTTTAATATGTACAGACACTAATTAACTTTCTAAATACTAAGAGATCCCAACGAACTTTGAAACCTAAAATTTGATACAGATGTGGAACGTGTAGGATTCTCTCCCCGACATACCTCATTTTGCGCACAAGATTAAATTTAACATCCGTGCCCCAGTTTTAATCTTAACGTGTGATCGATGTCCAAATTGGATTCAGCGGCTTTAGAAATTCATTTTTGGTACATCGATTTCAGAAATCATATTAACGAAAGATCGAGAAATCACGTACTGAGTTCTCTTTAAGGCCAGTAAAATCCAACATAACAAATCGTACATGTGTGGTACCCGTGGGTTGGGGCATGGAAACGAAAATTATCCTGGAAACAGGTCATTAACACTTTTTTTCTTCCCTAAGTTTGATAAAATTGAAAACATGTAAGATTCCACGACCCCTCCCCTACAAAGCCTTTGTCTTCGTGTACTGTGTAGCGATTGGGAAAGTTATTTTGAACCTCTTGTTACTGTATTCCTGGATGAGGCAGATACGAGAAAAACGCAAGATATAATTTTGTGTAGAATTTCACGCAGATTATTTTTACAGCAGTATTCTTCCCTGCGATGTTAGTTCTCAGCAAAAATGGAAAAAACTTATTTTGTGGCACCAGGTTGCCTAATGAGGAGCTTAACATACGTGTGCTCGCACTTTTAGTGTACTGATAAGTCACTATATACATATATCACCAAAGCCAAGGAACCATAATTCAGTCTCCAGGAATATTTTCATCTAATGCGTAACTGTATTGGACTACTCGGCGGGCAAAATCATTTTTACGAACACAAATGTCACCTCGCCGGAGTTTCGTAATCCTCCGAAAATATGTGGGTAGTTTAAAGAAAAATCGCTACACAAAATATATACGTACGTAATCGCGAGCAAAATATTTGTATTCGCAAAGAATATTTCCACATATACAATTTAATTGTTATTATTTCAGACATACGATGAAGAATGGGTATAATGGCCGCACAAACGAAGTAACCTTACATCGGAATAGTGAAAGTTTAAATACCGGCAAAACGTACAATAAATAAAAATTTGTAATTGACGTAAGATGTCTCTGGGAATGAATAATATAGCATACGTATACTATTATTACTGTCATTATTTGGCGTTCAATTGTCCGTGATATTATATCGCGCGAGACTACGATTGCGTTTGGATTTCACTCCTGGCTAGAAGATGAGATGTGAAGGAAGAAAAAAATAAATAAAAATAGAGAACAGTACTCACCGCATTATCGGTCCTTATCTATCATTCGACATGAAGACGACCGCAGATTCCAATTTTATAAAACGTGCTTGTCTTCCATATTATTACCACATTATTACGAAAACACATCAATATACATTTTTTTTTTTTTCATTCTCAATACGATGCGAAAATCGAATTTCAAGCCGCTTGTGCAAACAGGTCAACCCCAGAATCCTTTAGTCCGAATGCTAGTTGCATAATGTGAACGTTAAATCGCATTTCTTATATAAGGTAGGTGCCCCAAATAAGGCCCTATGTTTGGTTTTGGTCAACTACTGCCTTAGGATGAATGTTGTTTTTGTTTTTATTTGGAATGTACATTTTATTACTAATGTAGAACATCACTTTCGGATTTTTTTCACCCCATATTGCTCGTGAAATATTCGATTGAAAAGTTTCATTTTTGAAAACCTAATAAGGCCCGACCTTCCTAATAGGTGTGGTGGGACGTATGGCGATGCACGCATGCCAAAGTGGCCCCAAGACATCGCACCCCAGCACTGGAAACTACCCTTTCGGGCATCGCATCGGTGCCGGGGGTGGGGCTAAATCCTAATAAGGACCCACCTAAATCCTAATAAGGCCCGATTTAAAAAAAATCTGAAACTGCAAAAAAGTTTATTGAACCAATATCTGAAATTAAATTGAATAAGTAAGTATTAATAACTTGATATAGTGCGGAAAAAAGTTAATGAAGATCGTTAAAAGTAATCGGGTCTTATTGGGGTACAATGCACATTTTTTCATCGTTAGCCGATTACTCACCTATAAAATATAAAATACTCGTTGGAATATTTTTTTCCCTCATTCACAGTCAACAACAAATAAGCCTCGATTTTCGGGTGAAATTTTATTATTCACGTTAAACGCTTTCTAACATTCTCAAAAAAAACAAACAAAAAAACATTTTAGCTAAAATTTTAGCTGGTCAAAATTTCCGTAGTCATTCTCTCTTTATCCACGACTGATAACGCGGCCGAAACAAATGCAGTTACCAGATGAAAATACAACAACTTTCCCTCAGGTCGTTTTGCAGCACAAAGCATAGCAGTCGAGATTGGCAGGTCGGACCTTATTAGGGGCCCGAACCTTATTTGGCGCACCTACCTTATAAAGGTGTCGGTCGCATGGTACATTTGTTGTATAGAACTTGAGGGATATTCAAAAAAATTTAGCCATCCCGATCCCACGTCGAGCGTCCCCACGAAGATATAAGCATCTCCTACTTCCTCAGTTGTTCATCAATAACTCCTCAACCGTGAGTTGTATTGTAAAAATTGTAAATAGAAATATTAATCTTCATAGAATTTTACCTAAACATTGTCTCTTACAATTCATTTATATCTGTCTCGGACAGTGGCGTATTTGAGGTGGGGGTATCCGGGTTCAACCCCCCCCCCATGGCCAAAAAGAACTTTTAAAAATATCAAAAATATGCTCATTTAACGTCTTTTTTTTCTCTTTTTTTTTTTTTTTAGGAATACCCTCAAAATTAAAAGTCAAACCCCCTCCATGATTTCATCCTAGATACGCTACTGGTCTCGGAATACCTCGAAACGAAGGGTCAAAAATTAGTCCATATAATGCAACACTTCCGCCAGCCTTATGGAAGAAAAAATAGAATTTTTGATATTTTTGCGGTCTCAACGGATTCAGGGAGCCGAAGGGATGCAAATCTCTCCCCGACCCATTTTTACGCATCTCTATCCATCCATCCCTAAAATATTCCCCTCCCTCTCCCCTAAATAGAGTACATTCTGAAAAGTTATTTAGCATCAAAATGACTTTTTTATTGCATCATTTTACACATTTCACTGGCTCAAACCTCCCGATCGAGATATCGTCTGTACAAGTTTCAAAATCACAGAATTTGATTTCATTCGGCTGAAAATCCTAAATTGTGGCTTAAAATTTTCATGATACGCATTGTAGATGTCTTATCAGGGGTTCAAAGAATCGCTGAACTCATTTCTGATATAAAGACTTGCCCTGATTTTCCAGTTGTGATATGTAAGAGGAGTCAGAACCCCAAAATTTTCACAAAGTCCAACATGGATATCGTTTCATCGATTATTACGAATTGCTAAATTCGATTTTAATATCAGTACTACACTATACGTTAAAAGTTGTGGCATATAGAAAATTGGGGGATGGGGCTGGGGGAAGTTCATCATTAAACAGAACGGATATCATTTCATAGGTTTTCAGGGCCATTGAATCCAATTTTAATTTTAGTTTCACCCAAACCTGAGAATAGTGGCACTTAGGAATGAGGGGAGCGTATTACGGTCAAATATGCAATTAAATACAATGCTGAAGCCATTTTACAGATTTCAGGGTTGCTACATTGAATTTTAATACATATTTCACCTTAATTTGAATAGTACCTTTGTATGACGTTTCTAAGGCCGTTGCGAATAAATTGTAGAGAACTTCTTTAATACAAAATCGGGTCAGGATAAGTTTTCTTCGAATTTTTTTATTTTAAAAAGGCGATAGAAAGTGAGTACACACCAAAAACAATATTTCGGGGGCTTCTGTCTCCTTTGGTACCGGAAGCCCAGGTTAAAGGGGTCGGAACACCCTTCCCTTGATCAGAGCGATAATCTATAAACATTTCTGCCAAAAATCAGTTTTGTATGAATCTTGTTCAAACTGATGCCTTTTTTGAGTTAAATTCACTGGATTACAGTTTATTTTTGGCTAGGCAGTACTTCACTGAACTATCCCGAATCTCAGCTTTCCGACAATGTTTGCATTAATTCGCAGTTTTTCCGTATTCCATTTTTGGTCTCCAATTTGATAGTTGGCTGACAATCTATGTCAGAGGCACTTTCACCGTTAAAATGGAGGAAAAAAGGAATGAGAAAGGTAGAAAAACGGAGAAGGAATAAAATAGAAGAAGTAACTACGCCATTTGAAAGATTTCTCTCATATATGGGGTGACCGAAAAGTCCGTTCCTACTGAAAAATACTCCGCAAAAATTTCCTAGTCAACTTATCGAGAAAATTTCTACTGCGGCGGCATTCTTGGTCCATACTATTGAAACAATAGCCATCCTCCGAATTATCAAAGCGTACGAAATTTTTAGTAACGTGACAAACGAGAACTGACCCCACAAAAACACACTATGTAAATCTGTAATTTATCGTCATTTTTGCTTCATGATTTATTTCAGTCATTTTTCCATTTTTTTTTTCTCTGTAGTTAGTTACACAAAATTTTGTCATGATGTATGCCTATTCTTTATTTAGCATTATATTATCAATGAACATAAGTAAATTTAAACCAAGGATTATTTTTTTGACAACGAAGTGAATTTAGGTGTACAATTTGGTCTGAAGGGTACTAGCACTTTAGCAGCCTAGTTCATAGTCATCTGGCCATTATAAATTGGGCACACTTATGATCCCATGTGCTCCTACAATGTATTTCTAATCAAATTGGGCGGCAGATTTTATATTGCCCAGAGCTGCTTCTTTCCTTAATACATGCACTTGGAAAGTTGCAGCATTAATCTTGAAACCGAGTTTCAGGTACAAGACAAATCTTTTCAACTCGTGTGTTCAAGTAATCCAGGAAAAGAACCTTCCCTTGCTAGCTATGAATATTAAAAAACCTCTAATACGTAATAAGCTAGGTTAGAAATTTCAACTCTATCGCGCCAACTATCAATCAAATATGTTACAAATCTCTATTATACTTGAAACCCCATGAACCCGAGTTTCTTCAACTTGCTCTACCAAATTTGTAAATTTAAATATTTCGCTCGAAACGCCCGTCAGGAATAGTTGTGCAATTGATTTTAACAACAAATAGGGATCATTAAAATACAGGAAAAGCAGAAAATGTAAATGCGAAAGACGAAAAAAAAAATGAAATGGAAGTCGAAAGCCTACAGCGAACTTGAAATGAAAATATTTTCTGCTTCGAGGGAATTGCGAATCGGTTGTGGTTTTGAATAAAAATTATGATTTTCCGGCCGATTTTCCACTCCTCATCGAGAAATATGTTTGCGGACAATTTTCATTTTACGATACAATGGGTTCTTCCGCCTTTCATTTTTTCGTTTTACAGAAAGTAATGTGAAATTTGTGGAATGTGAAATGCCCCATCCCCCTTTCCTTAGACCAAAAAGCGTAGTAAAATTCGCTGTCGTAGAACGACAGATGAAGGACAGTGAATTTTCCGCCTAATTTCTGTTGTTGTCAAATTACTTTGAATGTATGTGTATAGTGTTCCAAGTATGAGTAAGTACAAAATAAAGATATAGCTGTAAGTCTGCTGCTGCGTAGATTTGTTTGCTTGTGATTTGTTTCTGTCGACTGTAATAAGAAATACCAACACGCTTTCCGTAGCAAAAGGTAGGAGCCGATTCCAATGCCTGTAGCAAAAGACCAACTTTTACAACGCATGTACATTTTTTTTTCTTTCTAATTTGCTCTTACCCCAAGCCCTGGAATCTGCCCTTTCGAGCATTACGTCAGAGAGTCGAGGAGGCTCTTAGGACTGTCTTAGAACTCTTCCCTTCTGGCCGAAAAACCGGCCTAGGTCGAAATCTGGCGAGTTGCTACGTGGGCTTGAATCTGGGACTTCCGGATTCCGATACCAACGCGCTATCCACTCGGCCAACCAGACCCCCACAACGTACGTAATAAGATAACTCTTGATGATACTTGGTGGGAATTTTTTTACGACCCCCCTCCCCCATTTGGTTTAAAATTAAATGACTGCGAGGTTTTAGCTCAATGGAGCAAGAGAAGCACGTGCCACACGACATCTTCTTTTCTTATGGGGAAATATATGAAGTTTTCCTAACTCTATACTGGAAATGGGGAGACTGAGGGAATACGAGATCGGGTAGTGAAGTAGGAAGTCTTAGTTGGTTCTTGTAGGCCAGTATACTAATGAGGAAAAAATGGCAAACGGAGTAATAAATTTCCGGAGAGCCTCATTTTGGTACAGAAAGTTGTATGATAGTACTGATTAATTAATGTACTAAAAGTACCGAAGAATCCGAGTACACCCAAGCCTCCCCCCTGGAACAATCTCTAAAGATATCCATTACAGGGTAAAACGTTTCAAATAAATATTATTCCTCATTAAATTCTACACAAAAACGGTTTCTTCCTATAATTTTTTGGTAATTTTATCCCCGAAATGCCGTACGTAGCGGTTCAATATAACCGTTTTTTTTTTCTTTTTGCCATAAACCGAGGCCTTACGTAGAATTTTGTCACTATTTTGGTCTTACCGATTTTAGCGAACAGTAAGGAGCCAGCCACTCCTTATCCGTTTCTCTACTATCCCATACATCGATCTCTTAAATAACTGTCTCCCCCCTACTCTATCTTGAAATTCCATACTTGAAAATTTGTGTCCTTTTGTATTTTTCAGTATCAGAAACGACATTTTTACGACAACTTTTAAAACTTCCATTAGCACGAATCGTTTGATCCAGATACCGACGGGGAGGATTTCAGGGTCACAAAATTTTGTTTTGACGTTTGCTTAGCTTCAACCTCAAAATTGTGGTACTTACTTGTGAGGGGCAAGACTCAAAATTTAAAAAAATTGTAAGGATCGCTGAATTTATCTTGATAGCAAGTTGACTCTTAGTTCAAAATTGTGCCATCCGCGTGAGGGTGGCAACCCAAAACGTTAAAAATTGCCACATAGATATCGTTTTAGAGGTTCCGAGAGTCACTGAATCTATTTCTCAAAACAATTTGACCCTCATTTCAAAATGTTAGAATCCGGGGAACACGAGGCAGGTATTGAAACTAAATAGATGGCAAAATAATATAACATGAACATCGGCAGTGTGGTGAGGAAACTCATTTTCAAGCTTAAAAAAATCTTTTGTCTATATTTCGATCTTTCTCCGGCATTTAAAGGATAATTCTTAAGAAGCAAAAATAGAGGTCCCATCAAATTCTTAAAATCAGATCCTATATGTCAAGATAAAGATTTAATTTTGGAACCATTTTTTCGATATGTTAATGACTGAATTTTAGCTTTTAAAGGTTGCTTGTAGAGCGAAAAAAACATTAATCAAAATTTTAAGGTTCAATGGAAATCAGCGCAGAAGTTCGGTACAAAAATGCTGTTTTTTCGATATTAGGTTTAAATTTTTGCTTTCGAAAATTATTTTTAAGGTGAAAAAAGGCTTCTATCAAGATTTTATAGTTAAATTCGATATCGGCGTAAAAGTTTAATAGGCAAATATTGTTGTTGTTTTTTTTCTCTCTTCTTAATCAACGTGGTGTAAGATCCAAATTTGGGACTTAAATATCACATTCAGCGCAAAAAAGGCTTTCATCAAAGCTTCAAGGTCCGATTCGGAAGTAGTACAAAAGATAGGTCTTAAAACACTGCAGTTTTCTAATATCGAAAGTAAAAACATGAACCTCACTTCATGCTTCGAGGTCATCTTAGCGGACTATTCAAACTTAAGCGCTAAATTCGGGATTTACTAGAAATATTGGCCCACGAACATACATATCTACTTATTCCTTATTAATTTGCTAGTAGTTTTGAAATGAGCCTGAAAAACATCTAAAATAGCATTTTTTGTAACTTTAAAAAGTTTTTCCAAAAAAAAAAAAAAAAACTGTAGCTGATAGCATTTTTGATACCAGATTCGCATAGACATAAATATGGCTTACACCCCCTACCCCAAATATACTACAAACCTTTCAGAAAATTTGAAAATCACGTATGCAGTGCGAAAAGGGTGTGGCGACCTCAGAAATCCGTGAGCAAAGCCAGCAAAAAAAAATGTTTAGCCGCCGAATTTTAGGAAAACTACTCGCGCTTATGCAGATTCGGATTCAGGGTGAAAACATGAATCAAAAACTCGTGAACTCGTGACAAAAATGTGTGAGCGATTCATTGCGCAATAGTGGCGATCACTCATTTCATTGTGGTAAGGGGGACAACAGCAAAACCCTTTTGTATTCAAATGAACTGCTTTTTAAAAATAAGAATTTTTGGGTCGAATAACATTATTTTTCATGGATAACCCTAGAAAATTTCCTTCGCGGGCAAATTTTTTGAGAGCCTCTTAAATTTTTCGTCGGGGGGAAAATCCGCTCTTTATTCAATACCGGCAAAATAATGAATGATTAACGCGGTGTATTTCTCTAACAATTTTTGTAATTTTTTTGAAATTTACTTTTTTTTGGAAATCGTCATCTGTAAAATAACAGCCTCAACTGGGATAGTTGTAAAAAATTCTGTAGCAGCGTTAGCCGATACAAAATTGTTCATCTTATCCATTTCCCGTTGTAATTTGACGCCACTGATCAATCACTATTTCATTGGAAGGTGAATAACCTACTCCATTTCTATTTGTGATTAATAAACCCGCGCCTGCTATTTTGTCAACTTGGTTAAACTGATCGAATTCCTGTATCAGGGTCGCTCATCCGGAAAAATCCGTATGGAACATTTCTGAACTTTGCCTTCGTATTCTCGGAAGCTGGCAACACACGATGCAATACCTTCGGGAAACAACGTGAAATGAAACACACTAAAGACGACCCGTGTTCAAAGACTCATTTTCCAAATGGAAAGCAAATATCGGCATCGTGCGCGATACAGAAAGCTTCGTACTTTCTCCTGCTTGTACACTGTCGCATTATGCCTCATCGCGGATGCAATGTTCTTTGAAAATAACCCTGCCCCCCCCCTCCCCGCATGCATCTTATGACAGAAAATTGCCCGTAAACTTGACGTTAGGGGTTCTCATATTTTTGAGCAGATGCATGACGTTTATGTATAGAAATGAAGTGTAGCCTTGTGCAATATAGTCACTTTGAATACGTTAATCGTGGTGATAAAACCCAATCAAATCATTAGAGGAGATTAAGAGAGCCAAAATATGTTTGTTTTTTATTTTTCTTTCTTTGGTGGGAGGCATAGCGTCCGACTCTTTGGTGGGCTGTGATCCGAATTCTTTGTGGTGAACTTTTATATCCCTATTATGGTCTGAGTTTGAAGATCAGCGGTATTGGTCTATTGGGTCGGAAGCCAGGAGTACTCAAAATGAGTTAAGTCGGTTTTCTTCAACAGTTTTAAACTCGCGCACCATAAAAGTCCTGTCGAACTTTTGATGACGTTATTTTTCTGGTTCTGTTCATCTTGTGTTGTTAGTTAACCAATTACGCTGCTCTTACTACGGATACAGACTCCGGCCACTGATGCGATGCTCGAATGGGTAGTTCCCGGGGCCGGGACTGCGGTGTCTCTAGGGCCACTTTGGCATGCGTGTATCGCCATACGTCCCACCAGACATTATATTACGTATGCACTAGTGGCAGCTCCAGGATGTAATCCTGCAGACGCAGTTCAAAATGTGTAAGAATATTATAATCATTATCTTCAACCCTCCCCTGCTGAGTGCTTTAATATTTTTTTGCCTCTACGAAGGTCATTGGATAAGAAGGTAGGAAACAAAGAGAGAAACCTAGAACGTTTGAGAATAATTTGGTCTTGAGCTTATTTTCTTATTGGTATATTGGAAATGAAAATGACTTCCAAATAAGTGTGCTGTCAAATTTGTTGCTGGATTGGGCGACAATTTTTTTGAGAATTCTTAACGTTTTTCACAATACCAACCAATTTCTCGTCGATAAAGAATGGGGCAGCCCTTCAGATTTGCTACGATTGTTCAATATTTCATCCAAATTTACCTACGTGTCCTTTACACCCTCTCAGCGTCTCAGTATAATTTGAGGTTTTTTCAAACTTACTAAAATTATTCAAAACTAGTTTACGACTCTTAATGATTCTTTTAGAACTTTCTCTTAAAGCTTATTAAGAGTTGTACATATTAGACTGCAAGGCTCCTAAAAACTGAGACTTCGGCGCTCATTAAAGACTCTTTAGGACTAGTTTAAGATTCTCCAAGACTTCCTTAAAACTCTACAAGAATTGGTTAGGACTCTACAAGATTTTTGTTCAAGACTGACAGATTGTTCAAAACCAGTTTGCGACTTCATTTGGATTCCAAATTTCAGTATGATTCTTCAGAACTGAATTAAAACGTATAGTTATACGGTTTCCTTCATACTTACAGAGAGGTAACGAGTTAATGAGTCGAAGGAGCTCGGTCCACCCTGAAAAGCCTCGTGCCCCAGACTCACTCATTCACAGAAAACTGGAGAAGTAAAATCAGAAATCAACTCTACAATAAGAGAACATTATTTTTCGAAAAAATAAATTAACAAAATAAAATTAATTGGTGGTGATTTCTGGTATAAAAAATATCGCAACACTGCTCAAGATGAACTGAGCAGCCAACGGTGCCACCTAAAAGCATAAACCCTATCAAGCATGAGCGCAAACAGATTTCTAAAATCAGAGTCGCTAAACGAATCTTTACTCGTTTTCTTGCCGGAATTTGTACAGCGCTCTGTACCAGAGACGATAATAGGGGGGGGGGGGGCACGAGGGGCAGCTTGCCCCTCAAGCCTCTGCCGGAGTTGGGAAATTTTAGTAAATGGATCAAGAGTTGGAAAAATCCATCAAGTCAGAAGGTTTTTTCTTAGCCAACATAAGCAAATTTTGATATTTGGTAATTTAACTATTTTTGCCCCTCCAGAAAAAACTCTTCGCTACGTCTATGCTCTGTACATAGTACAGTTTTTCTGGAAAGAGGACTTTTAGCTCATTGGGAAAGGAGGCAAAGATCTCTTAACCCCCACCCAACTATTTGTGCTTGAGCAAGTAACTTCGAGATCTTGTTTACTGGATATTGGACTGTATGAAAGACTTTAATCAAATATGTCTGTAAAAAAGGACCTAACTCTCACGAGTTTTGGGCTTCTTTCCTGAACATAATTAAAACTGGAAAATATTGTGAGATTTCCTTAGAGTATGACGATTAGATGAATACTGCGTTAATAAAAGCAAATGTACGATATTGTGCTTGGTGTCCGTCATGTGATGAAATATTACAAATGATAATAGACTTTACAAAACAAGTTATGCCCTGATTTTTTGTGATATTGATTATCGAAGTCGGTGCCTTCTAGAACCTATTAAACTCTATTCTTTTCAGTACTTACATTTTTAAATTAGAAATTTTTACTGGAAAAGCACATTAAATTCCTAACAAAAATATTTATATTCTGCGTGTATAAAAAAAATTGAACTTACCTCCCCCTTAAAAAGCACGGTTTTGGTTTGATTAAAAAAAAGGTAGCCTAGACCCGTAGCTAATGCCAAGGCAGCCAGGGTTTCGCCCTAGGTAGCACATTCTCATTTAAAAAAAAGTGTTGTATCCTTATATGGCTTATGCCCTGGCACACACACGGGTCTGAAGTGGCCTTCCCTTAATTATTTGACCCATACGCAGTTTTATTCTGGTTACGTTCTTTTTATGTACCTACGTGTTTAGGATAAGACAAGTAGACACCCCTTGAGGTTTTATCAAACTTTCTGAAAATTGGTTAAGCCTATTCAAGTTTCACTCTTGAAAATTCTGTATAACTTTTCTGCCCCTGCTAACGAATCTTTAGGATTCCTTCACACTTGATTAGGATTCTTCAAGACTTGACTTTCCATGCTTGCAAACGACTCTTAAGAATTCTTCCATTTCCCCCATTCTCCCATATTTTGATTAGGACCTTTTCAAGACTCCTCGATGCCATTGAGGACTTTCAAAACGATCTGGATAAGACTCTTGAAAGCTCGGATAAGATTTAATGAGGCTCTCTAAATTTGAATTAGCGATAAGTCTAGCACCGATTCATTGAGGTACCATTGTCACTGATTTTTCAGCGTATATTCGCTAACTGGATGAGTATATTATTGGTATATCACAAACTCAGACAGCAAATACAGTGGCGTACCCTGGGGGGGGGATATTAGGGAGATGAATCCCCCCTTGAGATGCGAATTTTTTATATGCTGGCAGCTTCACAGTAAATGCGCGAAATGAAATTTAAATTCAGATGCCTAATTGAAGTTGAAAAGCACAACATACTGATACGTTAATGTGAAAACATGCAGTTCATATTAAGTGTACCCCTCCCCCCGCTCGATTAGTTGGCGAATTCTCATAGGCCCAAATAGGGGGTCTTGGGGGAGCTTAGCCCCCAAACCTTTAAATAGCCCTCCAAAACACTGAAAAATTACCAAAGAAAATGATGCGCGGAGTGGTGTGGCTTCATAATAAGGGGGCTTAAGCCCCCAAGTTCTGAGCCCTATTTGCCCTTCTGCGAATTCTTGAGCTTCTTTAAAGCCAGAATACATTATGAAGGGACAGATTGAACGACTAAACACTGTGTGGGCGGCTAACTACTACATTATAAAAAAATTTTGCTGATGCCCCCTTGGAAAAATCCTGGCTACGCTACTGAGCAAATATACGCTGAAAAATCAGTGAAAATAGCTGCTAATTATATCTGTGCGGTAGACCTCTATCGCTGATTCAAATTTATAGGGTAGACTTTTATGACTTTCGAGACCCTAACACTGCCTTGGGATTCTTCAGAATGCGCCAAGACTTTGGAAAGCGTCAATGCGTCATTTAGATTTAGTAAGACTTCCTAATTTTGAAACGGTTTTCACTTTAACTTTGCTCTCAGGGAACAATTTCCACTATTGTCTTCCTCGTATATGTGCGCTTCATATACACAAACTTCCTCCCTGACATTTTCATGAGAATGGCTACTTAGGATGTGGCAGATCACGAGTTTACTCCAAATTACGGTCTCTTTTTCCTTCCTTTCCTTTTCTTTTTCTACTCTCTTTTCTTTCTCAAATGATCACAATAATTGTTGGGTATTAAAAAATTGTATTTCTAAAATGTAAAAAATCTTCTTTTTTAAAAATTTTCTGCAACTCATTTTCACGAATATTTTAGTTTGGAAATTAAATTTCTTGCTCGTATTCGTTAAAGTTGAGGCTATCTTTTGTCAAAAGTCGGAGGAAAGAAAAATCAAAACCGAAATAATATGTTGACAGTTACTTGTATCTACTTCCTGAACAATTTAGAATTACTGCGTTTTAGAAAAGCCAGGACCGTGGCCTTGGGAGCATGAGGGGAGAGTTGTCTTTCTCATCTTTTAGATTTGGCGAATTGGCAATTTCAGGGACTCGGTTAACACATTCACCCATCTTGAGATTTTCTTTTCTCGCTCAATGGTTGGAAAGTTTTTGAAGTTTTGATTTTTGGGCTTCAACAATTGGACAATACTTTTGATACTCATCCTTCCAGTAAATTTACATTACTTCGACCCTGGAAGAAACAGCTGTCACTTGAAAGGATAGGTAAAATTATACGTAACTCAAGTGTAATTATTCTCCGCTACCCAAATCCCTCGAGTAACTCTGTGAGTAACCCCTTTGGTATTCCCTTCGTTCACCTCATAAACTCGTGAGAGAAGCGAGCAAGTTCTCAGGGTTTTTCACATTCTCGTTTTCAAATGGAAACTTTGACCGGTGTTTGGAAGAGTATTCTTACAGGTTAGTTGAAACACGTGCTGCACCATCGACATCCTCATAAACTGCGAGTAATTACAACAAGAAAGAATGATTGTACAACTCTTCATGAACATTCTTACACCGGTTACATAAGAGCAGAGTGTTAGTGTGTTGCACTCAGCCGAACGCTTCTGATTCTCTCATTTTCACTTGCTCGTTTACAGAGAACAGCGGGGAAGAGCGAGTCTATTTACACGAATTCGAAAGTATTTTTGATCAGTTTTTACTCTCGGCCGTGCGAATTAATTATTCTTCTCGGTTCGTCAAAAACTGGTTTTTCGAACGTGTACTTTTGTTAGTGTATTAAAAGTTACTAATCATGAATGAAATGAATAACAAATGTGGCTAGGGAAACGATTAATTGCATGCGTGTTCGCGTGTTCATCCGGAAAAATATACGAGGATAATCTGTGAACGAAATCGAAAGGTTCCGATAAGTGCAAGTAACGGTGTAGAGATGTGTAGATTATCTATCTTGGCAGAATAATTTTCTGCTATAACGCGTCAGCAGCGCGAGAATGGTTGTTAATGAATTTTAATTTTAAAATGATTCGAGTTAATTTTGAAAGGATTGTATTTCAGTGCTTTAGTCGATTTCTTTCGATATACCTAATTTCTGTAATCAGCAATCCGTTCTAGGTCGCCGGTAGAACAGAACATTTTTGTAAATTTTGATGGCCGATCTACGTAGGGACGAAGAGACGAACTTAGACTTTAGTATAAAATTTTATTTAATCATATTGCATTATTCACGAGACAAGAACGTGGGGACAGGATTTTTGGAGGGTATCACCTTCACCCTTTAAATGTCAGCCTATGGCAAATTCTAGTACTCTAGTAGAACTTATAGTCGAGAAAATATGCACACTAAGGTGGTATTTATTTCACTTTTTTTATTTTTTAAAATTTTTATTTATTTATTTATTCATTCTTACTCACACTTGAAAAATTGGTAAATTTAGGTGTAAAAACTTGGTACCCAAAATTTCAGTGGAAAAAAATTTTTAGTGGCCCCTACAAGCGGGGTGAAATTTAATATAGGATTCTCAATTAGGAAAAAAGTGCAATTCAGCTTATTTCGCCGTTAGAAATGGAAGAGGAGTCAAGACTTTATTCAAAGCTGTGCAGACATTTATCAGATTTTCAGATGTGTTTAAGACTTTTCAAAACTTTTTCAGCATAATCTTTTCAAACCTTATAGCTTTCTTCTGAAAAACTTTTTTTTACAAATGAAAATTACGGGCCGGAAATGTACACCTCCTCTCCAAAACTTTGATGTATCCGCCCACTTTCTTGTGTCAGACCTGTTTAAGATTTTAATAGGTACTCAAACAGACAGGTTTAAGGCTCTTCGAAACTCTTCAAGGCATTTTTAAATCTGTTTAAATGAAGAACTCCTCATGATTTTTTTTTTAGAAGATGAAAGGGCGACAGCGCAGAATTTTAACATATCAGTATAAGCAGTGTGATAATTGTGGGGATTTACTTCAGCATCAAAATTGGCAGGGATGGGCCAAGTCATACACGATCCTAGGATTAAAATATCAGAAAGATTAATACTGCTGAAGATGGTAGTTTGTCCAGACCTCAAATTCTTAGTTAGAGCCTTAGTCCAATTCTCACATACTCTTTGTATTTAGGACCCGTTCAGCGAAAAAATGAGTTTCGACTATCGTAGAACTTTGGAACATCAAAAGTGCCGAGCAATAGCATACATAAGAAGAATTCTCCTGGGGGAATGAAGTTATATGTAAGTGCATGTTGAAGGTAAAATACGGGCTATTCTGCAGCATTTCAAAAAATGAAAAAGATAGGGTCGTCGCTTAAAATTAGGTCTTTGTTATAATATGTCAGTAAGTTCTAATAATTTGCTTTTCCCCTGGGCTCTGCCTCTCTTATTTCCGCCACTGGTGCGACGTATTGATTGGGAAAATTGAACGAGATACCACAAAAATAAGTTCAATAATCAAAATCAACGACCCAAGAAACTGCTTATCTCGACGCATAGTTTAATTTTTGCAAACTGTGATGACCTTGCCCTCTCTCAAAGGTAAAATTTTGATGTTGGAAAATCTAACGGATTGTTCAAAATCGATAATTTGAAAAATCTTATTTTAGTACCTTATTCGATTTTCCTACTAGAGGTCTTTGACCTATCACGTAAGTCCAACGCTGGCATTTAGGTAATTTTTTCACAATTTTTCGTACGATTTATCGCTTTGAAAATAAACTTAATGCTTTTTCTGCAAGTACTCACCTATTAAAAAAATTACATTGAGCCATGGATATAACAAATGAGCTGAAGATTTCTTGAAATGGAACATCATACAAAAAGGACTGGTTTAGTGCGTACATTCACATCAGCGTGCGTCGAGTTTTCCGCGAATAGTTCGTTTCATCGATGGGAGTTTGGAAGCCTACATTTGGTTCGTGTACCTGCGAAATTAATTTGCCATTAGTACAAAATTCGTGGTCTATATTGCGTAGCGTGGGAATTTTACGTAAAGCCTGAAATATTATTTTAAATTATGACCTTCGCGATAGTACCTATTTTGTCATAAATGTAACACAAATCGTTCGGATTGAAACACGAAAAAAAATATCAGGCATGAAAAACAGGCCAATTTCTCAGCTTATATACGAAACAGAAGATGTGCGTGGGCAGACAGATAGACTGAAAATCATCTTCCAGACACCTACTTCAGCATTATTGACGAAAAAATGCTTTTACTTTCATCTGCATTATGAATTCCATCGTTACTATAAAGGTCCCTTTTAAAATTGAACAAAGAAACAGCGTCACCGAACTCGGATTCTTTTATTTTTCTGTTGACGAACACCGATGTTGAAATCTTTTCAAAAATTTTCGCGACTTATGATATTTAAAATTTATTAATTTTTCTTGAATTTTGAATTTTAAATTCTAAAACGCACACCAAGTATGAAGCAGAAATTCTTCGCATTCATTCGGGTACGATTGATTTGGTCAGAAACAGATAGTCTTCTAGTTTCGGTGTAATTCTTAATCATAAGAATGGCGGTTCAGAGCTGTGGTAGCGCTGAAAATTACACATTTCTTGTTTCGAAGAAAAAGTCTCAAAAAAATGTTTATTTTTCAGGAAAGCAACAACACCGAAAATGGGCTTAATCTCAAAAAAATTATGCATACTTCTCAATAAATATTGAAAACCGTGCTTTTATTTTAAAATTTTCCAAACTAGTTGAAGATAGGATTATTCAAAACTCACTTACAATACTCTTTAAGACTCCTAACTCTTCGAGACATTGTAAGAATTTCTGCACTCTTCTATACTTGTTTACAACTCTTTTAAGACTCTAAATCCCCTTTTAGATCTCGTTAAAACTCTTCAAAACACTTATTTAAAACTTCCTCGAGGTCCCGCAGACTTTTTCAGAACCTGGCACGGTTCTTGTTTAGGACTCTCTACGTGGTTAAAACTCGTATAACACTTATTATGTTTCTAAGGCTCCTAAAGACCTTAAAGGATTCGTGTAAGAGTCACGAAGACTTGTTCAAGAGTTTGTGAGACTTTTCCAGTACTTATACTTCGCTACAGACCCTAATCCCTCTGCCTCGACCACTCCGTCTGCATCGTCTTCTTCATGATGGCCGTGACAAAGGCCGATACCCGATTCCAACTGCTCCGACTCTTCATCATCTCCGGAACCAGAGTGTTCGGTGCGAGATGGCTGTGCTTTCTCGTCCACCGGGATCGATCGCTGTTGTTGCCCTCCCGCGTCTCTCCTGCTCCCAGGCCTTACATTCGAACAGGGTGTGCCAAGATGTGTCCTCCGCCCCTCGATCACAGTGCGCCCACACGAGGTTCAGCGCTATCTCCATCCGATGTATGTACGCGCCGGGGTACCCGTGGCCGCTCAGGACTTGGTTCAGGTGGAAGTTGAGCTCTCCGCGCGATCTTCCTGCCCATCCATCAAGGTCACGTATCAGCGCTCGGGTCCACTCGCCCTTGGTCGAATGGGCGAACGCGTCCTTCCATTTCCGAAACGTGTCCTGCTAGATGACTCACTTAACCCGAAGGGCTTCCCGTTTCGTCTTCGCTCTCTTCTTCGCACCGTATACCTCCGCTATCTCGCCAACCTTGAGTTCGGTCGGCGGTATACACGCTAACACGCATACTGCCTGCGAAGGAATAGTGCGATACGCACTGACATACCTGATCGCGGCTTTTCGCTGAATCTTCTCCATCTCCGCTCTTCTGTAGGGAATCTTGATGGCATCGGCAAATACTAGTGCCCCGTATAGCAGGACTGACATGATGACGTTGACATACATCTTTCTCCTCTTCTCCCTCGGTTCCCCTAAATTCGACATCAGACGGGACAGCTGTCCAGCTACTCGATCCGCCTTTTCAGCTGCCCGTCGGAAGTGCTATTGGAACTGCAATTTCCCGTCGAACCACAGCCCCAGATATTTTGGGGCTGAACAGAACCCAATCTCCACACCTTTTAGGACAAAGGTGGGTGGGCTGTACTTGCGTCGCGTTGTGAACAACGCCGCTTCCGTCTTCTGTATCCCTAAGCACAGCCCTGCCGACTCGATCCAGTGGGTCAGCATCTCCAACGCCTAGTTAACTCATCGCGTGACCACTGCTGTCGACTCGGCTTGGCACACCACCAACGTGTCGTCGGCGTAGCAGATCAGCTTGACACCTAGTGGTAGTGCCAGCCTCAGCATTCCGTTGAAGGTGACGTTCCACAGGGTAGGTCCGAGTACTGATCTCTGAGGAACGCCGCAGGTCATCACCCTAGTGACGGGTCCGGCCGCCGACTCCATCAGAACTCCCGCTCGCGGATCGCCTTCTGCGCCAGACTCTTCAACATCGGCGCGGCATCCGCAGTCGAGCGACCAGTTCTGAATCTGTACTGGCTGTTCGAAATCGTCCTCCGCTTCCGAAAGTGCTCCTCTGGTACGCTCAAACACCTTGCCGATGGTGTCGAGCAGGCAAATAGGCCGGTACGAAGACGGCTGGTCATCTGGCTTCCCTGGCTTCTTGATCAATGCCAGCCGCCGCGTCTTCCATCTGCTCGGAAATGTCCTCTCCTGCAACGTGCGATTGAATTCGTTGGTCAGGAGGGACGGGTCTGCTCGGTGGACTACTTCCCCGACGACGTTGGGAATCATGTCCGGACCAGGCGCCTTCCGCTTCTTCGTCCTGATCCGGTCGATCGCGCTGTCCACCTCTCCACCACTACTGAGTAGAGGGAATTCCTTTCACATCTCGACGGATGCCGTCGTTAGCGGGGGGCGCTGGGGGAAATGCATCGAAGAATAGTGGAAACCGTAAAACATGAGAGAGGAAGAGAGCAGTTGGGTGGCCTTTATTTTAGCTAAATCCGGAATTGTTCAGGAGACCCCTCAGTATTGTGCTCTACATCGAAAGAAAAATGTAGGCCAAATCTCAAATTCATCGAACAATTTTAATCTAGACCCTCATATACAAAAATGGAAAGTTTAATGCAATTCACACGAGGGTTTTGAGTTATCTCAGCAAAATTTGAAAGCTGAAAATAGAAAAATAGTTTAAATTGTCAATTTTACTCAAAATTATTCTCAAGGGTTCCCGTTATTGACACAATTAACGTAAGACCCCCTGGGACCTCTCACACCTCTTACAGTAAATCTCCAAAATAATGGAGGGAAGCTGAAAATAGATTTTGGAACGGGAGCCGATTTATCGGTTTCAAGGTCACCAACTTAAATTTTGATTATGATTTCTTGATCTGACCCCTTAGGATGTCAGAAAAAATTCTTCAGTCAAAAGAAGACTTGTTGAGGTAGTATCAACTTTGTAGATTCTTAAGGTTTTTGAATTCAGTTCAGGAAGTTATTTTCGGACCCGCGTTAGCCCCTCCCTCGCAGCTTAAAGGGGTTGGACTCAAGGCCAAATTGCAGTCAATTTTTCGATGTTACTTTATTTTCACGCACCGTTTATGTTTCTCTCCATATTTTTCATGACATAAATCAAGGAACGAATTACATTGATTTCAATGCAAAATTATTCGTTTAATAATGAATTTACAAGCCTCCGAATTTCCACTTGCTCCCCGACTAATTTTTGAACCCAGCATTATTACTGTTCATTTTTAGATGTGTCAAATTCAGGCCCGTAACATGACCACGTTTCTAGAGGAATAACTTGAGGAAAAATATCAAATTTCACGTCCAGAAGAGCACATGAAACAGTCGAGATCTCACCTTTCTTATTGGCACAATGCTCATAAGGTTACTGTCCAGGGCAAATTCCTACATGAATCAAGCAGCTTCTCGAAAAATTGACTGTGGTTTGACTTTTTACGTTCAGTCTTTTTCAGTAGCACGCCAGGGTGGTGGGTAGCAAAGGAAAGGATCTATGTGGGGAGAGTTTTAGGTTCGAAACTGATTTTCAGAGTTGAATTCGGTGACCCTCGGAAACCATAAATTAGATACCATCTCGAAATAACAACTATCCTTTGGACTGAATCTTCTTTTCTGACACCTTAAGGGGTCAGATCTAGAAATCATCATCGAATCAAAATTAATAACCTTAAAGACCTACGAATCAACTTCCATTTTAGATCTTGTTTTTTTTCACCCTTCCTTTCCCATTTTGAAGTGTCACAGTTAGGGATGAAGGGGTCCGGGGAAGTATTTCACGCACTATGTCGATAAATAAAACCTTTCTAAGTCATTCTGAGCTAAATTAATATTTTTAGCTATTTTTATCTTTTCAGACTCCAATTTTTACTAGTATGACTCAATATCCTTGTGTAAATTGTACATGTTAAACTGTACCCCTTTTGGGGGTCGCGCATACATTGTTTTGCAGTCTAACAAAATCCTAAGAAGTGCCACAAAAAAATCGGATTTCGTAAAAATAAGGGCCATCCAAGCAGGCTCATTGCGTGTTAAAATAGACGAGCAATCGAAAACAAAAAGTCATCGTTTTTTAATGTTGCTTCTATGCCATTTTGCTAACACAAAATTTAGTTTTGCAAATCATTGTTTTTCTGTCTGTCTTCCTTTCTTGGAATCCAGTTAGACAAAAAAATTACGATTTTTTCTTATGTTGCGAATTTAAAATCAACAAGAAGAAAAGTGGTCCAGTGATGCGAAAAGTTTGTGTATTCGAAGCAAAATTCACTCTGGGGAAGGGCGTAATTCGATTACAGTGACTGTCACCTCCCTTGCAATGGCACCGGAGTGGTGGAGATATCCGAAAAAATTTTGGGCAAGGGGTTCAAAGTATTATTTGTACCCCTTGAAATTGAAAAGAAAAAACTATTCAGTAAATAGATGTACCTGGAGTGATTTCAAAGATGAGGCTTCTGGCATTTTTGGGATTTACAAGATTTTTCACTTATTACTCCGTTTTTAAGGAACAAGAGGACTTTTTTAAAATAAAAATACACTCCTAACAAAAACTTTCCACCGCTACTGCTCCTTTTCAGCCTTTTCTTTCACGACTGATAATCGTTTTTTCAATTAACTAACTTTAATTTTGTATTTTCAGAAGCTTAAGCCCTACTCTTTGAAAATAAATTTATAAATGTAGGTTACGATATTAATTCTCTATCCAACCATCATCCCTTTCTCTCTACTTGAAGAGGCCTCCAATATCTTAATTAAACAGACTTTTAATTACATTAGTTCGGGCTGTCTGTTGAAAGAAATCAAAAACATTTATTTTATTTTATAAACTATAAAGCCGCCTAAAACAACATTTCGCCCAATATGTTACAAACATGACGGTGATAGGTTCGATAACCGCCGAAAAAACCCTGAAGCTGAGAGTTTGTTTTAATCTGAACCACATGATTGAAACAGATCAATAATTTTGGTCGGAGTAGAGTAAGCATTTCAGAGATTGGCTGTTGTTTTCGAATTAAAACGTTACTAGTGCCATATTGATTTCAAATTCTTTCTGGTTTTTAAATTTCCAAAAATACCTTTCGTTCCTCATTGTTGCAATAATCAACGATAAATGAATACGCTGATCCTAAATTTTTCAGTTTTCGTGTTTCAGTTAACAAATTCACTTTCGATAGGCAAACCGTACAGCTAAATTTTCCATCGAAATTAAAATTTATGGAAACTGATACGCGTAGCATACAAAATTCGATCAGCAATAGCCTGTTCTCGAGTGTATGCCGCTGGATGAAGAGAATACAGGGACTTGGACAAAATACGTTGATACGATTTGCGGTTGATTTCGAGTCGTCTGAAAGTTAGTTTACGAAAAAAATGTAAATTTTTTGACCGAACTGATTTGTATTCTAGGAGGTACTGTCGTCGCTTCGATTCTTCTCTGAGAGATACGAGTTTTTTCAATTATATTTTCATACGAAATAAGCACCTTGTATTTTACGGCATCTCTAATTATTTGTATACGTAATGTATCTGTTATAAAGCTACTCACTGGATGTTGCAGTACCGTAATTTTGGCGGGCTTCTGCGAAGACAGCACGCACAGACTCGATGAAAGCGAGTTCGCGACACAACTAACCCGACTTGATGTATCATCGCATCATTCCAGGCTGGAAACGGACCTCGTGCCCGCTGCCGACCGACACCCGGTTGCCTACCTTTTTCATTTCTAGGAACTGTACTCCGTTTCGTTACAAAATTTAGACGCTTCCAAACGTTTAGATTTATAGTGTTTCCTAAATTGTCATTTCGTGACAAAGAGCCGTTACATTTTAACCCAACCATACTTTTCAACTTACTCGAGATTTTTCACACTTCTGATGTTTCCTGGTACGTGTTGAAACTAAGAAATTCGTCGACCCTAAGTTGAAGAGGGTGTTGAGCCTCAATATTTTAAACCGAAAATAAGGAGGTTTAGCGCGGAATTAAGTCCTACCATAAAATATTTTTTGCCGTGAATACAACACGGTTGTCTCATTTGTGTTCATTATTGGCTTGCGTCTATGAAGCGAATCAGTTTTAGGAAAGTCTCGATTCCTTTTCCACAGAAATTTCAATAAAAATCACAATCTGTCACTTTTGGTGACAAGTACATCAAGACTAGATTCTTCTGAGTCAGCGATTCTATTCTCGAGGTCAGTGGGGAGGGGGGAAATCAAATGTAATTTTAGTACGAGGGGCTACTGAAAAGATGCGACCATCGAGTCCAAAGATCGTTTATTCACGAACTACTGTACAACATCAGACTATACACAGAATTTACATTTCGCCGATTGGAATGATCATTAGGGAGAGAGGGCGAGAGTGAAATAACGGCAGGTCACGTTTTTCATCCTCTAAGCGAGGGGTGCAGGAAACTGGGTCGCGAGAAAGAAGCCGAGAAAGGCAACTGAAACAGGTTCAGCATGAAAAGAAAGATTTCGTTGAATTTCGAAATAAATTTGTAAGACTTGAAATTTTAGATCGCCTTTTATAAACTATTTGTTCACAGATTTACTGAATAGATACATAAATAATAACCTTGTCTGGTCTTGGTCAAAATGGTAGATAACAAAGCACATTCCACAAGAATGTTCTTAAACACGGTATGAACATCCCCTTCGGCTTCATTTCTAATACTAGGCTAACACTATGGTAGCTAGGCTTAAGCCTCTTCAACCATGTCCCTCAAAAGACAGACTCAATCCGTTTTTGAATTCTACTCCAGTGACCTTCTTGTAACCTTAACTCCAGGGTACTCAACCGTTTTATACTTCAGCTGCAGGGTGCACAGCCCTGTCGTATTTCAGGTGCCAGGTGCATTAGTGCCACTACCACGACCACTGCAGCTTCAATAACCTGTGCCAGGTGCTCAACTGTCATTGACTATCTGCCACTGCAGAAATAACAACAACTCTTGGCAACGTCTCCGAACGCATCGCAAAACCCCCTGCTTATTCCTAAGTTCAAAATTAGATTTATGAGAGGTTTTTGAACGTGAGGTATAAGAAAACTGAAATTTGTGTTTATTCTGTTTCACCCAAAAATGTTAATTTGTAAAGAAGAAGGAAAAAATCTGTTTTAGCTTCGTTGATTCCAAATAAGTACTTGGAAAAAATTACCATTGACCTACGGCTTATTTTCAAAAATTTTCGAGAATCAATTTACTGCCAAATATCGCCCCCACCAAGAACATAGGTGTTTACCGTTCACCGCCAAAATTTCTCTCAATGAAATTTTGAACATTTTCAACAGTGAAAAAAAATTGTTCTTAAGCTCAGAATTGGATCCTTTGGAAATTTATGAAGATGGGATGTAGGAAGAGTGAAATAATTTGAACAAATTCTGCTTCACCCAAAAGTATTTAGTTCTTTTTTATGCGGGGGGGGGGAGAGGAATTTAGATTTGATTTTTGATTTTTAGTGTAGATTTCGAATTAAACTAGTTCTTTAAAAAAATCCAACCTTAACATACAGCTTCATATAAACATTTTCAGGAAACTTTTATCGCTCAAAATCGTCTCCTTCCCAAGAACATGGACATTAGCCACCAACAAAAATGTGGAAAAATCGAAAATGACCTTCTGACTCGCGAACGATAAGTGGTAACACTGATTCAATTGCGTGGATGGGAAGGGAAGAGGAAGGGTCAATGCTAATACCACCAGCTTCGTAGAGAGAAAAAGAAGGCCCTGGGGAAATTTCCACGGACCCCCCTCCTTCCAGTTCATTTTTTTTTCTTTTGTCATATGGGAAAAAATTATAAGCTACTGGATAAGAAGTTTCTTTCATGGTGTAAGGAGTGATTGCTGATTTATGTAGCCTTAAGCGTATTGAAATTCAGGTCTTTTAAATATCGGGCCCACCTGAAAGTCCGGGCCCGGGGTATTTCCCCCTCCCTCTCGACAGGGTTGAATACCACCCAAGTATAAAGGTTGGCGTGCGAACTGTTTTTGAGCTACGGGAGTGCAAAGTGGGGGAAGTCGTGGATTTATCTCAGTTTGGCAGACCATGTCATACTTGTGAAAGGTCAAAATTCGTACATCTTGACATAGAAACTGTCGGAAATTGGAAGATACAGCTTAGAGACGACCATTCCGGTGAACGAGGCACACATGAACAATGCCCCCCCCCCTATTTCCACCCTTCAGACATCCTTGTACACCACCCCATTGAACAGGAAAAAGCAAGCATGACTTACAGTCGTAAGAGTCTTATACTCATAAACAAGTCAGTCAGTATTACACAAAAGAACGAAAGAAAGGTTTAGCTGGCTCTAAGACGTGATAAAATCGTGAAACCAAGTCTGAAAGGTGCCTTTTGACTTCCTCCACCAGACTGCGCTAAAACTCGATTTTCGACTTTTTGGACTAAGCGTGTTTGCCGAAGTCAGGTCCTCAATTTTTGAAAGTGAAGTGAAATTTCATATACTTCGGTTCACAGTCAAGAAGTGAAATAAAAAAATTTCCGCTCACCCATAAATTAATGTTTATTTCTGGGGAAAAAAAGAAAAAAAGATTCGATCTTTAGTACTGATTCCGAATGTATACAATATACATATGTCACAGTGAAAGTCGATAATTCAGGGAATGTCGATAATTACTAGCGATTATCGACATTGACGAACTGCTTTAGGGGAAATAGATAATAAAAAGTTTTTATTAACATTAACTAGCTATTGTGTACATTAACTAGTGATTATCGATAATCGGTAGCAACGCGTAGTGAAAGTTGGAAAAAATTTTCTCGCGTCGTCGAAAAGGTAAGAAAAAATGATTTGGTCATTATTTGTATGAATTGTCTGTAAATAAAAATACTACGTAAGCACTCATATCACTAGTCGGGCAGCATGTTCTTCCATGCCTTAGCCAGGATTCCATAACATCCCCCCACCACTTTCCCAAACAACCATTACTCAAAAGATATAATTCAAAGCTATGACCAAAACAAAATAATTGCGGTTTTTGAGAGGGGGGGGATGGGTAGCACATTATGCACAGCCTATTGACTAGAGACGCGGGGACTGCATGGATTACTACATTTTGGAGTAAAGGTTCATGGCTTTTACGAAAGATACGAGTTTAAAGTTTTAGGAGTAATTGTCGAAGAGCAGGGATTCTAGTGTTGAGTTTGGGATGCGTGAGTTTCGCTGGGGTTAGAATTTTGGGCATTAGGTAATTACATGGTTAATGGAGACAGAAGTATTATATTATTTATATTACAGGTAGGTGGTAGTTTGTTCAGGATATCGCTTTGAGTGAGAGCGGAGTGTCCAGTTCTCAGTCTGAAAAGTATTACTTCGTCTTTTCTGGACTTTTGGTAGGATGTTTTCAAGGAGTGAACTGTGGGTTTTATGGATTTTAATTTCCGAAAAAGATATTAGAAAAGTAATAACCTGGCTGAATGATACTAAACTGATTCTGAACCAAAAAAAAAAAAACTAAATCAGTACAATTTGCACTAAAAAATAAGAAAAACAACAAGGAAGTAGATATTAACGTTCATACAAATCAGTGTAATAGAAATGATGGAAGTCAATGGCGTCAGAATAAAGGGAAGGGACAGAGATATAATAAACCTGTCAAAAAATTCAAAAACTAGTCAGCAAGATGAAAAGGTGCTTGAGGATTAGATTTACGAACTATTTGCTCGAGATGAGAACTTTTTTGGCGCGTCTCCAGAAATTAAAAAAAAAACACGTGAAATTTTCAGACTGTCAGAAAACATTTTACTATTTGGAGTTGAATCCGGAATTACACAGCTACTTACATAAAATTTTGCATCTTTTATTCCCTTCACATTCATTTTTAATGTGACAACAATTAGGGCGGTGGCCACATTCGGTATACCTTCCCGAAGTATTTTTTCCTATTCTGTTAGACTGAACATGGGAGTTCAAGTGTCTCTTCTTAAGACTACAGTTTTATTCGTGAAAATAAAACATACTTAACGCAAAAAAATGTATGATAGGTAGCAAATTAAAACAACTTAGTACGTGGAAAACAATTTGTAATTCCTCTGTTTTCCTTTATGGCGAGAACATATAAATCGCTTCGAAATGCTACAGAATGCGAATGCGTGCGCGTGTTTATGTTTATTCGAATCAGCGATGAGTTTTCTCGTCGGTGGGAAATTCCATATCCCTTTATAGCATTTTGAAGAGCCAGTCTGGCGTATTCGGTTTCCATGAAATGGTCTCGTAAATCACGGACGACCATTAAACCAGCCAGCCGAGTTTCGATTATTATGTAACAATGTTGGCGTTAACGAATTTATCCCCTTGTTTCTAATATGAATCACGGTTACCAGCAGTCCCACTGAAGGGTGGAAATATCCACCCTAAGTTCCACATTATTACCACATATCAACAGGTCCGATCATTAACATCCAAATCGCTTTTGCCATTTTTCGCAGCCTAATTGATTCATTCTTTGATGTGTCTTCCACAAGTAATTGGTAAGTTAATTAAACTTTTATACGCCCGAATCTACTAATTTTACAGAACAAAACACGTTTCACTGTACCAATTTTTAAGTGCAAATTTATTAGCGAGTACCGGGTATTTATTAGATGTCGACGTTGTTTGAGCCACAAATAATAACTTTTTTCTCCCCTTCTTTATGCGAATTCGAATAATTTTTCAGATTTGCTGAACCACTAGTCAAGGTTGGTCTTAGTTGCCCATTTGAACGACTGGAAACTAAGTGTTGATTACAAGCGTCTTCTAAGTCTCAGAAAAGTAACTTCACAAATTCGGCGTACAGCTTTTGTAGTAGGAAGTTCCCCGAAGTTGAGGTTTTTCAAAAATATTAAAAGCTGTCACGTTACAAAAATATATTTTAAACAAAAATTATCCTTTCAAAAATTTTTCATGGAAAAAATTATATTCAGCATTTCCTTAACCGCCCCAAAACTTTTAGGAAGGGGGGATGTCTTTGCTACTGTACCCTAACACACGTCATAATGGGGAAACGTAGATTTCTGATCATTTTTCCTAGTTCGCAAATTTTTGTGATCAGACAGAATACAAATAGACATCGGACGCGCTTCTGAACTTCCTTTGCCACTCATTCTCGAAATCTTTGTTGGATAGCTCCCACCATCCCTCGATCCTACCATTTCCAACACTGAGTTTCTCCCATCTTATCAAATGTTTAAAAGATTCCGTTGAAGATTTTTTCGAATTCGTACAAGCACGATAAAGAACAGTTAAATATCAATAATTGGGCTTTAAAGGTCATTCACTTCGTTTTTCGTATCTTTTTGCCCTTGACGTGAAATTTTAAGCTCCCAGTGAGCAAGGCGAAGCTTAATAATTTTATATTAAATGCCATATTAATATCCTCTTCCAGTTTTGGGGAGACCTAAATTGAGAGCGAGGACTAAAAGAAAAAGGAAAAAAAAAGTTCAAAATGAATACAAGTTTATACGCCGTAGAATTTTCCATTTCAAATATTTTAATATTTACATCATCTGGTCACCGATGCGGTACTCGAAAGGGTATAGTTTCCGGGGCCAAGGTTACGGTGTCTGGGGAGCCACTTTGGTATGCGCTCATCACCATAAGCTCCACCAAACATCAGTAACATTAATATTATGATAAATACGTTTCTTATTTCTTGTAATAATTAATAGTATTAATGCCATATCTTGAATTTGACCCTTAGAAACACCCAGTGGCGTAGCCAGGATTTTTCTAAGGGAGGGGATCAGCAAAATTTTGTGCACGGGGGGGGGGTACACCTAATAGGAACTGTATGTTTTTACATTGACTATCAGCATGTTGTGCATTTCAACTTCAATCATGCATCTAAATTTAAATTTCATTTCGCGCATTTACTGTGATACTGCCAGCATATAAAAAATTTTCATCTCAAGGGGGGGGGGATTCATCCCCTTAATCTTCCCCTTGGCTACGCCACTGAAAACACCACGTTTAGTTTTAATTATTAATATTATTGAATTTATTATATTTGTATTTCAAATTATGTCATTTTTAATACGTTCAATAATATTTATTATATCATCAAAATTGAAGTCAAACAGACCTTGTACACTACCACACATTAAAACAAGGCTTATGGAAAGAAAAAAACAATTATTGTAGTTTTTGTGATTTTACCGACTTTTACTGACAAAAGGGATGCAAATCACTTTAGAACCCGTTTCTCTGTACATTTTTATCTACCAATACCTGAAATTTTTTCCTTTCTCCTCCTTCCATTCTATGGGAATTATGCTACGAAATTTCGCGCTTTTTCTGTATTTTTTGTTTGTTTGTATTTTTCGTTATCATAAATGACTTTTTAATTTAACCTTTCACGTCTTTCATTGGCACAACACGTCGAATCAGAATATCGCAGGGGAAAAGGGTTCAAGTTCACATGGTTCGATTTTGATATTAGTTTAGCTTTAAATCCAAAATTGTGTTACTTGAAAGGGGGCGAAGGTTTAAATTTTCATTATATTATGCAATACGTCATTTTATAAGTTCGAAGGGACGTTGAATTCATTTCTGATAACGATGACTTGCCCTTAATTTGCAAGTTGTGGTTTGTGGGTGAGAGGGAGGGTTCAGATTTACACAAAATGCAATATAGGAATGTCATTTCGTTGGTCATTAAATTCACGAAAATTCGATCTTAACATTAGTTCTAACCTACTTTCAGAATGTATTTAGCTCAGCCCCGAGAATTGAGACACCTCTGATCTGTAAGGTGATGCTGAAATTTAGATATTTACAAAATACAGTAGCTTTTCAGGGCCGCGAAACACGAGTTAAACATTTGAATGCCTTTTGAGAATTTAGACGCCTGGGATGAGAGGATATAATTCCATATTTTAATTCTCAAAGCTATTCTACTACTAATATCCCTTTTACTCCCTCTATCTTTTGTTACTTTACTTCCATTCTTTTCGCTTACTTCCTCAAGCTTTTCCGGCCCAACATTTATATTTAAGATATCATGTTCACATCGAGTACATACCATTACTATACTTTTATTCTTATTTATTCTCATACGATATTCTATCATCAAAATCGCCTCCATTCCATTTATTTGTTCATTTCAGCCTCATCCTCCTCCAGGTTCTTCAATTCTCAGAACCAAATCAAACTGTTATCACCATCGAATTCAGTGACTTTGACAACCTACGATTAGATGCCCGTGTTGTATTGTAGGTAATTCTTATTGTTAGCTCCCCCTTTTAATACCACAATTCATAACTTAGGGTCATCGAATCTGATATTAATAATAAGCTCAGTGTCCCGGGAACCAACCAAACTAACAACCATATCGCGTTCAGTGGCGTAGCCAGACTTGGTATGAAGGGGGGGGGGGGTCGTTTCACTTTTACAACATTACAGGTGTAGCTACGGGGGGGGGGGGTCTGAACCCCCTTGGCATCGGCCGACAATGTGAAAAAATTAAAATTTATTCTCGTAATAGTAAGCATTACGCCCCTAATCGTGTTCATCAAATTTTTATGTTTCAGGCTTCCTCCTCCTAACATTCGTGCCAGTTTCCAAACTTGAGTCATATAAATATCAAAATTATTCTTCGAGACCCTGAAAACCTGCGATTAGATTTCATACCATGTTTCTGAGAATTTTGACCGTCAGTCTCCTCTAGTGGTACCATCGGTTGTAAATTTATGTCGGAGTCTGATATCGAAAATGATCTTAATAAACTTAAGAACCCTCAAAATGTCACCTGTCTTGTATTTTTTCAAATTTCTCCAGTTTAAACCGACTCCATACCCCAGGTGCCTTAATTTCGAACTCGAGTCGACTACAATATGAGACTCGAGTTCAGCGACTTGAAAAACCTATGGAACAATATCCATATGCTATTTATTGATAAATTTAACACACAAACCTCTTCCCGTTGTACATAACTAGTTGCCACAATTCTGCAGGTAGATTGAAACTAATGATAAAATTGAATTTGGGAACCTAATAACCTGTATAAGACGATATTTGCATACATGTATACTCGTAGGTATTGCATATTGTAAAAATTCTGCGCTCCCTTCAACCTTCTCCTAGGTACTACATTTTGAAAATTATGGACAAATTATTGTCAGAATAGCTATAAAACGACATCCGTATTGTATTTCACGAAAGTGTTGTCTCACCCTCTTGTAAATACGACCATTTTGGTTATCCCACCAAGGCGATATCAAATTCGAACTCCATGATCTTGAATTTCTCTTCTTCTGATGATTCGTATGAACGAAAGGAATAAAAAGTTTAGTTGAAAAGCTATTTATGATACCGAAAAATATAATTTAAATAAAAAACAACGAAATAATACACCGTGACCATCTCGGACTTGAAAGGTTCTAACTCTCGCTTCACCTTAGTTCCCACAATTTTCATAGAACCTGAAAATCAATGCCAGAAATGAATTCCGCTGTCTCGGAATCTGTGAAATGATATCCATCTCAAATTTGTAAATATTTTCTAATTTCCAACCCTGACTCCCACCTTATTTCCTTCCATTTTCATGCAAATTTTCTTCTATTTTCAGCTCCCTCCCATGTAAGACTACTCAAATAAGACGCATAGTGCCAAGTACGCAGAGAATGGCACCAAACTATAAAGGAGTGCCAGCAAATGGGAAAACTAAACCTCCTACGACTTTCTATCATTATAACCATTATCAGAGAACAAAAAATGTATAATAAACCCTAAAAATGAAAATTCATGTTCTTATTTCCGAAATTAAATTCAACGTTTCATTTGACAAAAAATAATAAATGATAGGTATAAGCTGATGGTTCAGTTTGTTCAGTCGATTTTTGGTGGTAAGCTGAAATACGTTTCGAACGGTGGCACCCTACACTGTGTAATTTACGCTCGGAAGCCAAATTCATTTGTATCAGTTAATGTGAGCCAACATTTCATCATTTACGTTACATTTAGCTTTACAAAGTTAGTTAAGGTTTCAAAACAGGCCGATGTTTTTGTAAACGCGCGAGCTTTTGAATTTTTAAAATGGGTTTTCACTCTGCTCCAGACTGGAATACAGTCGTAAATTCAATATTACTTTTTTTTCTGCTGCAGACGACAAAATGTCCCTGTACTGCACCGAGGACGTTGACAGTGAATTTATTTGCTATTTAGCCACCGCAGTAGTTGTCTCTAGCCTCTAAAATTCCAGTATAAAATATGATTTCTTTTAAACTGCGAAAATATCAAATTATGAAAATAAAATAATCATACACGCGCTTTACAAAATTTATTTTTTATTTATTTACAGACTGAATATTAACAAACTTAGTAACAATCACAAAATGGCAAAAACACTCCTTAAGTCTTTAATTCACTTTATTGCTTCTCTTCACTAAAGTGTCATAAAAAACTGGTTTTGAAGACTAAAGAGATTTGTAAATCATTAATTAATTTTGAAAAATTACAGTCTTAAGATTCCCATGCAAATTTTGATGAACAGATACGTATTTTATCTGGGGGCTTTGACCTTTACGCAGTAGTGTAGACGAATTGTATGCAAAATGATTAACAAGCTGGAATTTGCTGAAAATTATTCGTTTTCACTAAAAATCTTGAGAACTCTTTTCTAATTTTACGCTCAACCCGAGCCTTGGAATCCGCCCTTTCGAGCATTATTTCAGAAACGTCGTGGAGGCTTTTAGGGCTGTCTTAGCCCTCTTTTTTTCTTGTCGAAAAACCAGCCTAGATCGACATGTAGCGAGTGGTGCTACGTGGGCTCAAACCCGGGACCTCCGGATTCCGAGACCAGCGCGCCACCTCCACTCGGCCAACCAGAAAATCTTGAGAACTATCGCAGATAAGAAAATACATTCCAAGTAAAACTTATTCTACACCGGATTATTCCTGAGAGAGGTCACAACTAAGTTTTCGTATTTCCCCTTATTAATCACAAATGGGGGAAGGGGGATTGAAAAATTACAATTTTCAAGGCGAATCTTCCCCATGGCTCTTGTGGGAGAAAACCTATTTTTGCCTATATTTTTACTTTGCAAAAGAACGTGTAAATGTAAATGACCATGATTTTTGCTTCGCTGTTGCGTAACCGAATTTGAACTTGAGGTATCATGTGTATACGTAGTACTTTGTTTTACTGAATTCAGTTTGACATAATTTATTCTCACTCGAAGATTGGTGGACCTGGGAGAGAGACCAAGCTTCAAAATGAGCTTAAATCAGTATACATCGGGTATCATGTTTCCAAGGTCATTGAATTCATTTCTGACAATATTCGTATTCAAAAATGAAAATTAGTTGACCTGAGGAAAGGTAAGAGACTAAAGTATAGACCAGTAGAAAAATATGACTGTCATTGAATAGTTTTAGGATCACGTATTTTATTTTTCGATATTTTTTTTACTCTTAGCTGAAATTTGGTAGGCCTAAGATGAGGCGAACGGTCAATATGAGTTTAAACTTCAAATGCAATATGTACTTCGAATACGCGATTTCTAGAGTCGCTGAATTTATTTCTGACAACATATTTCTGCTCGAAAATGGAAATTGGTGGACCTACGTGATGGAGGAAGCGGAGAATTCAGTTATAAAAAATTTCAAAAATATGATGTAGGTATCAAATAATAGATTTTCAGGGTCGCTAATTTCATGTTCGATATTATAAAAAATTGTTTAAAAATTCACTGTGGAACAAATTTTGCTCAAAAATTATTTTTTGCAGGTAGCTGTAATAGTTTTTAATATATTAGATGAAAACTTATTAGGGGTGGAGGGTGTGATTTTGATAAATTGCTCAAGAGCTCTCTACAAACAGTTTTCAGCAAATTTTAGCTTATAAAAAGAAGTTTCCCTCAAATGCTAATTCAATTCGTAAAATTTGAAAGTTTTATGAGCCGTTGTGAGAACAGAAGGGAGAGAGGAGGAAATGTAGAGGGATTGAGTCAATATCCACCCCTGTTTATTTACTTTTCAATTCTCCAAGAGCTTTAAAATTGACAATGTTAATAGTTTTTCAGGTCTGCAGGTAAAATTTGAATAATGTTATCAGATGATTTATTCAATTTTGAATTCACTTTTGAAATTAGGAAATCAGCTTTCAGTGGCCATATTTGGCAAATCTATCCCATATTGTTGATTAAGTGACTATCATTATGCGTATTACCTATTAGCATACTGTGCGATATATTTCCAAGAGTGACACCATATAGAGAATTTCTAGGAAGTTTATCACAAGTCTCCACTTTATCCATCACAAAGGAGCTAAGATTCTTACAATGTTACAGCCACTGTAGATCTGTGAAATTATGCCGGATGAACCTCAAACACTGCGAGCGTAAAATAGAAATACGCGTATTTATATTGTTACAATTGGTACACATCAGGTTTACAAAAATATTACATCAGTTATTAAAAAATGCAAAGATGAGCTATAACGTAAATTCCTAAAGAAGTTTACAATGTTTTCACGATAGGTACATAATGATATTCACATCTTCCTCTGTTATTGCGCAGATATTGAGAAGGTGGTCAAACTGTTCAGGTCGTCAAAAGCTGAGTCAGCAGTGAACAGTGATGGCCAGCGATACGTTCGTAATTGGCAAGAAGAGAAGGACATCTTTCTTCTACCTCGTCAAACGGTGCAAAATCAGTTTGATTACTTCCTTTCCACTTTATTTCGACCAGCTTGTGAGTTCCTCCAACCAGAACGATTTCCATTATTTTCTCGGCTTCTAGATTTCTTCTGAATCCAAATGTTAATGTCGATGAACACGCTCTTGATTGGTTGAACACACGATTAACTTCGAAGCATAACAGTTTTACGTCGAGTTGTCTTTCAAATTCGGCAATAGCAGGGTCAAAACAATTGGGAAAATTCATTTTAGGGACCCACCGTTTCTTAATAGGCTTGTCATTCTGTCCGAGTACTGAAGTCAGGAGTTCGACTGAGCCATCTGCTTGTACACGTCTATCATGAAACGACTTCCAGTCGTTGACTATTCTTAACATCTTATTGCATTCGTGATTATTCCCGTCATCTACTACCTCCGAAACCTCGTCGTCATCAGCCTTCTCTGATATTTTATCTGATTCGAGGTAGCTTACGCCGTCGACCACGTCCATCCCATCGGATTCGAGTTCCATTTCGTCTGCTCCGAACATTTCTATAAAATTGAGAAATCTTTGAGAAGATACGACTAATTCGAAGGCAGCTAACTCCCACGAAATTTCAGGAGATTTACTGAAAATTTGAGAGGACTCCTGCACTTTAAAATTTCGAAAAACTTTCCTGATTTCTTACGAATTTCTTGTCTCCAAAGCTTCGAGCAACTGGGTTTTCCGATTTTCGTGAATGTGAGAATTTTCTATAAACCCGTCTGGATTTTCAGCAAATTCTATGAAATTCCTTGATCTTTTTTTTAGGAAATTTTAGTCTAATTTTTTTGCTAAATTTATGAAGTCTTCGCCGAATCTCCTGAATTTTTGATCGGTTATAACGACATGCTCTGCTTATAACAATAATATTTTCAAGTCCGGCCGACAATATCGGTTTGAGCGATATACAACAGAAATTGATTATAACGATGTTAAAAGGAGAAACTTGGTTTTCCATCGTTAACACCAACACGTCGCACACTGGCCCAAATGCTGGTTTTAGGCGGCCAAAACTCCGTAAAATGAAGCTAGGCCAATTTACATAAATGGTAGAAATAATTATTCTTTAATATCAGATGACCTAAAAACAGCACAACTTATCTCCCCAAAAATATTATTTGAATGCAGTGTTGAATATCAATTTGAACATTTCAAAATTTAAGTACACTGTTTTAAAAGATGATGGGATGAAGGGTAGTTTCATCGAATAATGATACTGAAGCCAGAACTTAGCGTAGAATTTTTTTATGTTCTTATTTTTATTCCTTGATAAATACAGCTCAAATTGAATGAGTTCTTTGTAAAATAAACTTCACGTTTCTAACATCAAAATAAATTTCCTTTTATAGGGTGTGCCAATTCACTTTTCCGTCTTCTGTATTAGGGTACTCCACTGATGATGGCATAACAGCCGAAAGCGCTCTGGAATACAGAAGAAGGAAAAGTGAATTGGCACACCCTACAAAAGGAATATTACCACGTTCACTCACACTCCAAAATGGACACTAAAATCAAAATAAATATTCAGTTCAACCTTACTGTCCATTGTGCCCTACCAAATACCTTCTCTTTATGGACTGAAAAAATCCTGATCCAACTCGATCTGAAAATATTATTCATTGAACATTCATCCAACGATCCTATACCATCATTCAGCTGCAACCGTTTGCGACCTTTAGAGAAAACGAGGAAATAATGACGAATGATGTGGAAAGCAGCAAGACAATCTACCTATATTAAAACCCACCTAGTGAGTCAAAAAATCAATTTTCACTTTTTGGGTGTTTGAGAACGCAGGAGATGTGTTCTTTCACGTAGGACATGTCTCATTTTATGAGAAGTTACAAAACGCTCCCAAAACATCTATGTGTGTGTTGAAACCCTCCTAGTGTGTCGAAAACCACTTACATGCAGCGAACTGTGGTTTTTGTGTTCAGACCGAGCTGCGTAGTTAGTATGAACATAGCACAATGTTATTTATCGCAAGTTCCGAGTGGATTGGGTAACGTGCCCGAGAAAATTCAAGGAACCATGGGGAGGGGGAGCATTTAATCGCAAAATTCTAGAGAAAACCGGTTTTGACACACCTAGGTGGGTTTTAATATAGAGGGTCACGCATGAGATGTGTGTCATGGTGTTATACGCATATCTAGTGTATTGCGCAGGGACGTACCGATGGAGAGGGGGCAACTTACCCCCTAGGAATTTTTCCCTCAGCAGTTGAGAAAATTCACCATTTCAGTCAGGAGGAATTGGAAAAATCTAAAGAGTCAAAAGATTTTATTTTGCTTTGACACTTGGGAACTGAGTTGAGATGTTGGGACTCTCACAATTTTTCACCCCCCCCCCCCCAGGAAAAACTCTACGGTATGCCGTCTCTGGTGTTGTTGTACCACGGATATCACTACTTGGGTTTCCTCTTATCAACTTCGGAAAACTAGGGTCTAGATTCTCAGTTCTTGGTATTTGTTCATTCACCTTTCGTGTTTTTGATTCTATTTACCTTGGATTAGATTTGGACGTTCTTTTTAATTAAATGTAAATAAGAAAAGTTCCTCAGGCCTTAGCTTTTAGTTCTGGTTTTGTTTTGATTTTTATTAGAAGTTGATTGAACCGTAACCGTTCCAGTTCCGCTTTTTGTTTTGCAAATAGAACGAAACTAATATATTTTTTAAGTGTATTGGGTAGCCTACTCAAAGTAGTCAAGGTGAAAAAAATAATCTCTTTTTTTTTAATGATTACCTACTCAGTTGTTGCTCGTTTTAATTTTGAAACAATCTTTCAAATTTGTATAGCTATATTGAGATATTGATCTAAAAATTATGTTGTAAATTATAGTCCTGTTTGTATTTTATGATCAAATTTTCTTGCTTATTTTTACTGATTCATCCAACGCTATAATCCCGAGCTCAGGTTTTAAAGTATGCAAGTTGTTATTTAATCCGAAATGACTGTATCAAACATATTTTTTCTCGTAGCTAAAATTTTGGCAATCTTTTGATAAATCAAGTAATATTGATCACAAGGAAGTGAAGTTGTACAAAAAAATTTACCATTTAAACGAGTCCCATCCAAATTTGTTGGATTTTTGATTCAAGCTGTGACACCCTGTATATTACTTGTGAAGAGGACCAAGAGGACACCCTGTATATAGGGACCGACTACTGGAAGGAAAGGAAGTGTTTCTACGTGAAAGTTAATGTAAAATTTTGACTTGGAACCAAGCAAACATTGAAAAAGCCGTGTAGTTAGGTTTTGGCAGCCTAAAATCACGACTTCGCTCAGAGTGCGTCGCTCAAACCTGTATTAAGTACCTCTCTGACCGGACTTGAAAGTCACATCATTATAAGCGGCGTATGTATTTATAACCGATTTCTAGTGAATTGGTTTTAACGATAGAAAACTGGGTTCAAAATCGATATAATCTTCTGTACTTCGTAAATATTTTTAAGTTTTTGTAAAATTGCGATCTGATTTTCTCAATTTATTCGATGATTTTTAAATCTCCTGAATTCGCTTGAATTTTGTAAGTGGCGCACCTAAAATTCCCCTGATAATATATTTTATTGTTATGGGAAAAACTGTGACGCATATATTTGAACGATGACACAATATGGCTCTCGCGCACAAACCAGCTTCATTTATTAGGCTAAATATTAAATATAACTAGAATTGGTTGATCATAATCGATTGCAATGAAATACAATATCGTTCAATAACTGGTACTTACATTCGGTTTCTGCGATGTATGTAGGTAAGATTAGGACAGAAGCTAATTCTGTAGATTGCTTGAGTTTTACGGCGCTATTTTGTTCTTACTAAAAAGCCAACAACACAATTTCCGGTCCCGCACGAGTGTACGGACAATTAACTGAGACTAGAAGATTAGAAATAGAAACAGGCAGAGCGAGTTGTAGAATTCAGATTCTCAGATAAGGAAACAGTCGAGTGAACATAAGTGTGCCGTGTAGGATAATTCACGCATTCACTACCTAAACATCAATACTTAGCTTTGTGCATTCGAATTGGAAAATCCAAAAAAATACCTCCATATAGTGCTGTAAACCACAAGAATCGGCCGGTCGTGTCATAACTATAACTATAGAAAATTCCTGAAAATCAGGGTTGTCAACTTTTGAAAAAGAAAATCTAGCCCGGGTTTTCGGACGCCAGTTCTTAAGAAAGAAAACTGAAAAGTTTCATTGCCCACGATTTTTTAGACTCTTCTATCCATTGTTCTGTCTTTCTTTGATTTTGTTCGGCATTCAATCACATTTACTATTTTCTATTTTCCTCTTTCTCACCTTACTCCTCTACCTCCTTCAATATAACCGTACATTTGAGCAAAAAATAACCAAAATAAAGCTAAAACACTGAAAATGGTCAACATTTTGGCTTTTTCTGGCTTTTGCCAATGTCAGATTTGTCTCAATTGTACCGCTGATCAGAGACAGGAAAATCTAGTATGGCTAGCCTAAATTTGGCCCGTTAGCAATCCTGTGGAAACACAACACCAACCTCTTTGATTGTATACTGTTTTAAGGTATGGTCTGTTAATACCGCTAACAGCATTCAGTGCCATAAGGCGTGTTACCGACTTGAAGGGATGTAAGAGTCGTGGCAGTTTATGGCATGAAGCCATGGTATACTCCAGGAGTACAGCCGATGAAGATACAGTTAACCCAGATGGCGAACCAGGAGGAGATGAAGAGGAGACCTGGTCACCTCGAGATAAAGTGATGGCAGAATTAGCCTAATGTAAATTGGTAGAATTTTGGTAAAATGTTCGTTAATGTGTATAAGTTACCAACCCCCATGATTGAAACGGTGAATGTTACTGTCCAGCGTCCTTACTTATTAAGGTCTACAGGGAGCTATAATCTGAAATGACGACAGTTACCTGTATAGATATTATTAATAATAAACAATGCACTTCAAGGATCGCTAAGTTCATTTTTCAAGTTATTTGCACTGTACATTCTACCTGTCATGAAATATCGACATTTACGTACGTATACGTACATGTAAATGTCGATATTTCAGGTTTTAGTCCCCTGTGGACCTTAATAGGTAAAGGTTAGAGCGTAAATAACCTGAAAATTAAATTCTGAATTGCAAGAAACCCTATGGTGTGGTGGGACATATAGCGATGCAAGCATGCCAAAGTGGCCCTTATGACACCGCACCCCCGGCCCCGGGAACTACGCTTTCCAGTATCGCATCAGTGACCGGAGGGACGCCTTGGGGCCAGGCTCGAGCCCCCATTTCTCCGTGCCGCAACTGTGCGCGCGTCCTACCAGGGCCACCATGGGGTTCCCTACTGACCGAGGTCCGCGCTCTCCGAGCGTTCACCTGGAATTCAGGTCCCCCACGGCACCCTATAATCGACATCCTAACTACTATTAAACCCAATTCCTAAATATGACCCCCTGTGGAGCCTGTGTGATGGAGGTACGCCATAAGTAAACTCAAAAATGAGTCCAGCTTATCCATAAATTATGAAAAAAGACGTTATATGCACTTTTCAGACTTCTTAAACCCTTGAGAGCTTCACGTTTGAACCGATGCGAAAAATCTCCCCAGTTAACCCGGGTAACCAAAGGGGAACCAGGGTAACTGACAGATTTCTGGGTAATCTGAGGGTCACCGAGGGTCAAATGGGTAACTTTTCCGCGGATAACTAGAGGGTAATTGATTGCGCATCGGGGTGCGCAAAATCCCACCAGTTACCCGGGTAACTAAAGGGGAACAAGGGTAATCTGAGGGTAACCGAGGATAACAAATGGGTAACTTTTCGGCTGCAGGTAACTAGTTGGTAACTACTTGCGTAGTATCCCGCCAGTTACCCGGGTGACTATAGGGGAACAAAGGTAATCCGAGGGTAACAAATGGGTAACTTTTCCGCGGGTAACTAGAGGATAACTGATAGCGCATCGGGGACCACCCTCCATACGGCTCTCTAATTTTTTTTTTTAATACACGTTGGTATCAAAGATGACATCGCAGAGAACATCTTTTTTTGAATAGATACAACCAATTTATTTACTCCTTTTTGAATTTAAGCTGAAAAATAAGCTAAAGTGCACTGTTCCTTACGGGAACTCCTATGTTAAACTTTACACTGTTTTTGGGACCCCTAAAAAATGTTTTGGGTACCAAGTTTTTACCCCTAGATACAGCAATTTTCGTGGGAACGAAAATGTGAAATAAATGCCACCCTAATGCCTATCCTGAATCACAGCGTCGCCTCAGCTGCGACCTGCGACCAATCGCCAGTTCTTATTTCCCTCAAGTTTTGCCGTCTCAGGAACTCGCCTAATCTGCCTATAGATAAATTCGGCACCGAGTAAAACATCTCAATAAAATGAAAACAAACTCGAATGATAGCTCATCGAACAATGAATTTGCTTTTCTGGCGACCGTATTAGTAGTAAACTACAGGGACAAAATATCTGAAAACTCAAGGTATTACTTCGCCAAATTTCGCGCTTTAAAATTATACGTAGGTAGGTATGAAAACTGCTCTCAGCAGTCACCTTTTATCTCGTTTTCAGCGAAATAATCCTGAAAAGCGAAAACACAACTAGCTGCGGAGGATTTAAGAAACGAAAAAACTCATTTACGACCGTTTTTCAAAAATGGGAGCGAGCTTTACTATCTCGTTCTTTCTCTCTTTCTGTTTTCTCCCCCAGAGTCATGTTACAATTTAAAGGGTATTACGCGGAATACGAAGAGGGTTTCTATCGACGAGGGTCGAACCCACTCTTCCAAAATTTCACCCTCTCCTGATGTTTTCAACGATTGTGCTAAGCGATGCATTTTTCTTTCTATCGCAAAAAGGGGCTCTAATATACTGTCATACCGGCTTTCAGCTTTCCACGCGCTTCAGTCTGTATCTTAAGCCTGATTCACATTTTGAGGAATTATCGCGTGATTTTGGTGGGTTTTTTTTTGGTATAACTAACGCGTATATCGGAATAGTTCGCCGAATTTATAGACAAAAGGGGCACGTTTAGGAAATTTCAAGCAAGAGTGTTTGTTGAGTTGCTGATACATGCTCGCATTGGAAAAAAGTCGCTGCGTGATATAGATTGTACAATGAGCTTTTTTAAACGTAAGCTGTACATTTTTCGGTGTCTAGAGCGCAGACATCAGGAAAAAGGAGCTAAAGTAGTCCCTACTTCTAAAGAAAATAATTTTAAATTAAATTCTAATTAAATTCAAAAATAGTTTACCCTTTAAAATGGAAAAGCTCAGATGATTCCTGCTCACCTACTGAAGAAACAAACTAATTTTCATCAAATTGTAACATACAGGGTGTTCCACGAAATTCGCCCATCTGAATATTTGAAGACCGCGAAGTAAGATCGAAATTCGACGAAGACTGGTCCAATGTTTTCCTGTTTCCTTCCCCACAGGGAAGGCTCGGACGTGCTACCAATATTGGAAAAAATCTATTTCTAGATTTGGATTAATCAAATTATGATGCAGTATTCAAAATCAGAGCCCTCCCCCCACCAAAAAACAACACTTTTCATGCTTTGTTGAGTTTTTTAAACTGAAGTCAATTCGGCTAATTTTGTCAAATTTGGGTCAATGAAAGAGATCGGGTCCAAAATCTAATACAATATTCGAAATCAGCGATCCCCAAAAACTCCCATTCTTATACCATTTGAAATTTCAAAATTGGTGGTGCGTCCGAGCCATCCCTTGGAGTATGGGAAAGTAATCAAATTTAAAGTTCAATTGAGAACATTAAATCCATCTTTCGTTGAATTGTGATCAGACTTCGCGCGTGGTCTTCAGATATTCAGATTTGCACATTTTGTGGAACTCTCCCAAATACATGACGACAAAAAAATATGTCAATTTTTCAATAGTTGTGGCTGACAGGAAGAAAGGGACCTCAGGGCAAAAAAAAAAAACATTTTTGTGATAACAACTGTTTTTGACTAATTTTTGGCCGCTCTTTCGCCTGGTGTTGTCGAAAAAATTCTAAAAAATTTTCTCAAACGGCTGTAAGTCTTCAAAGTTGAGTGTCTCCGTAACGTGAAAACGTAATCAATTTTGTTTATCCACTCTCCTGTATAATTTACATTTTTTGCTGAGGTCCCTTTCTTCCTGTCAGCTCACAGTTTCACTCCTGAAACTGGTTTTATGAATGATTAAATTATACGTTTTATCAGAATTTTGAGGGAGAAAAAAATTGAATGTTATTGCGTGACGTTCAAAGATTTTATTCGGTATACTTATTAGTTTATTTATCTACATACACGCAATAAAAAAGGGTCCCCTGAAATATTTCAAGTTAAAATTTTTCTTAAATTGGTAAGGGATGTGTCACATGAATGAGAGGCTTGGGGGAGGGGTGTGTGAACCATTTCCCCTTCCCCTTTTGATTTTCGGAAAATGCGTATATACAAAAACCACATGAACAATTTTTTTTCAAAATAGTTTTCACCACCGGACAGTACCTCAACCCTCACCTCTTCAGCCCACTCCTCTCTCTCAACTCCCCTCCTCTTTCACCCCGCCTCCAAAAAATAAATAACTAAAAATAAACATGCGAATTGTGATATGAAGGATTATCATCGCTCACTGTTTCGGAAGACGGTAACAGGAGTGGATATACGAGGACGGGAACCTCCCCCTCCCCCTACTAATTGTACAATAAATACTCTATCCTCGTACCACTTAAAATTTAATTACACTAAGAAACCAAAACTACCTAAAAAATAGTAAGATTCTACTTTTCTTAATCAATTCCGCTCCAAAATTAAGGAAACATCATTTATAAAAGGGAAACTTCCAGCCGTATATCAGACTTGAAATAAACAAAACGAAGCTGACATTGAAGTTACTCGGATGCGTTGGTGATTGTGAATCTTCATGAAGCATTTCGGAAACTCCTAGTTCATTAAAAACATTATCAACGCTATCTGCAAGGTAGAGATGATATAATTTGCTCGGAGATAAAGATATTACATATTTCCCCTCGGTTTGCTTTAATATAAACAAGATCGTTATTAATAGTAGTATACAAATGATGGGCGCGGCATATACTTCGCAAAATTGAGAGGGCTCCCTCGACCGGAAGTAACTTTTCAGCAATGAAAATAAACTTCCTTTAAACGAAAACGTAACCTATTTTTCTCTTGTATTGATTTAAATACGAATTAAAATTTTTGCAATCCTTCTAATAAGTGTACGTTAGATTTGTAGTGACTGAGAGCGATGCGAATTTAGTTGCTCACATATGTGAGGGCGCATACGAAAAGGGACCAGTTGACCGTAAAATTTTACGGGAAAATCGTTTAAAATTGAGAGTATTTTTTTTTTTTGTAATTACCGTTCTGGTACTTATCAACATATTTCAACCGTAAAGGTCTTACACACTACCACACGCTCCTCTAATCTCTTGTCCGTTCTTGTCGGGAAAATTTTCCAATGTTTTCCAAAGAATTTAAATGTTTGATGATCTCTGAAGAATTTCATCGAAAATCTTCGAATCCGAGTTCCTTAAACGGTAAGAGTAGACAGACATTCATGCAGCAGGATAAGTTGCCTACATTAGAAGATTGGAGGTTTCCACTTATTTCCAGCGAGAAATGCGAGACTCCCCTTCAGCAGGTACAGAGCTGACAACGGGTAAATGTGTTTGCCTGCTAGAAAGAAGAAAATACATCCAGTATTCGTGGAAAATTGTTTTCGAACAATTTAATTTCACATAAGAACATGCTATTTCCTTTTTGTACTCTTTGAAATAATAAATTTTGACTTGCCTCACTTCAAAAGGCAATATCACGCTGAATGTAGAGGTTTGGGCTTGGTTTTATTCGAGTTCCAATGGGTTTTTACATAAATTTAGCCAAAAAAGTAAGTATCGAAAAATTGGTCAACTGGACCCTTTTCGTACGCGCCCTTGCATATATTTTTATTCTAATTACATATTTCAACAGTCATTAAATACCAGTTTTCTTTTGCTTACAATCAGAGTATTGAGCGTCAATTAATCAACTTTCAATTTTAATTAATGCAGGTGTAATCAAAGCAGAAAAAAAATCAGACAAAATTCACCATGCTTGTCTACTGATGTGCCTTATTACCTAGTCTTTCACATTGTCAGTATACTACTGATAGTAACGTGCACAACTTAAATGCCCGAGCATTTCGAGAATTTATCGGGCGAATGCTCATAAAATAAATACTCAGAATATTGAAGTACTCCCTGAGAAAGTTGTCGCGCGTCATTGAACATTTGCTTGAGAGAAATGATTGAAATAATCGAGCATTTATTTATTCTTCAATTCGCTTTTTCAAAAATAAATTGTTCTTGGACTGCATCATAATCATCCCATTTCAAAATGAATTATACTCAACTCTTGGGCATTCGCTCATGACTAAATCTCAGCGCATTTATTTAATGGGCGCCTGTTAAGCAAATGTTCAGCATTTTAAGCGAATGCTCGCCAGCAGTAATGTCTTAAAGTATTTTACCATCGCTAATTATCACTCAGGGGAAAACTACATGCAAAACCAAACCGATCCGAACATGTATTTCGACTTAGACTGTATAACTTTCGATCTTTTTTTTGTAAGTACAAGAATTTAGATTGAACTTTGAGTTACGCTGTTAGAATAAAAGGTCTAAGACTTCAGTTGCGGCTTTGGTTTAATTTATGTTTCGGCAACTTTGATATTAATGCCTTCTTTAGTGTCAATAATGGATTATGTAATTCTCTTACTTAGAATTTAACTGTCTGAAAAATCAAAAATGCCGAATACTGTTAACTTAAAAAGGGGGAGGGTATGGGTGGAATGGTTAGATAATGATTTAATTTTCGATTGAACTGTTAGTCCTAGAAAATTAAAGTTTGATTTGCACAAAATGTTCAGCAAAGATTTTCTCTACAAGTCCCTGTGGACCAGCTTTCTGACAAACATATCAAAAGTTCTCCGTCATAGAGGCGGAACTTTTCCCCCTAGGATGCTAAACGTCTCACAAATTTCAGTTTTCCCTAAGAATCTCGGGACATTAGGTGAAAACTTCTCCTACAAATATTGTTCGATAAAAAGTTCTACATAAAAATATGTCATATAATTCTCTCATAACTGCCCCCAAAATGCTCTATATTGGAGGTTCAAAGTGATTCTTCATTTTCTCATAGATTAACACTGGCATTCTGAGAAAAAACACAATTTTTTGACTGTTGTATGATCCCTAGGACTTCAGGGGATAGAAGGGATGTAAATTACTTCGGACCCATTTCTATACATGCCCATCTACCCATCCCTGGAATTTTTTCCTCCATCCTTCTCCTTTTTCCTCAGATACAATTGAACATTTTTGTTTTTCTTTCTTTTTTCAGTGAAAAATGACTTTTTTATTACAGTTTTTACAACTTTCATTCGCACGAATTATGAAATCGAGATAACGGCTGGGTGTTTCAAGGCTGTAGAAATCGATTTTGATATTAATTAGTTTATAAGTTCAAATTTGTGAGGCCGAGAGGAGCTGGGCCTCAGAAATTTCATAAAATGCAATGCGAATGTCGTTTCATAAGTTTAAAAGGTCGCTGAACTCATTTCTGGAGATGATTTGCCTTAGAAATGCAAATTGTGACATCTAGAGGAGGAGGAAGGCTTCAAAATTAAAATTCCGAAAAATTCATTATGAGTATCTTTTTGTAGGCTTAAAAAGCAGTTGCCCACTAACATACGTTTTATAAAATGGACAGTGTTTCACCGAAATTACCGGGACGGGAAGGATTTCCGACGGCTGTTCTGAGCAGTAGTCAATTATTAGTCAGCGATAACTACTGAAACTTGAGAAATGGTATGCATGCATATACTTATTAGGACTTTTGACATTTGCGGTAGCTTGCCTTAAAGGGGTGCATGCATTTTCGTTTTCTAATCAGTGAACATCCAAAAAATTGGTTCAGCGATCTTTAAAACCTTAGAATTGATATGTATATTGTGCCGACTATCATCGTCTTTTTTCGGCTTACTTCCCCTTCCCAGATACCACAACTAACACATTAGGAGCAAATCTTCGCCAAAAGTGAGTTCAGCGATCCATTAAACCCGTGAAACTATATCCAATTATCCATATTGTATTTTATGAAATTCTAAGCCCCTATTTTTACCTCAGTTTCACAATTCAGAATTTATTACCCATGTAATTATAAAATCGAATTCTGTGACCTAAACACAATTTGTAAATTGTGGCATCTAAAGACAGGCGGTGGCGGAGAGGCAAAAATTTCAAAGATAGGTAGATGGGGATGAATAGAAACGGGTCCGATGGTGATTTGCGCTTTTGTTTCTTAAAGCCGGCGAGACCAGAAGACAGTTACAAAACTGCGTTTTCTCCCATGAGATCTGTGTTAATCTATGAGAAAATGAAGGGTCACTTTGAACCTCTGATTTATGGCATTCTGGGGCAGCGGAAAATTTGTTACATGTCTTCTTTATGCAGAATTTAAGATTAAACAATTGTTGTTGGAAAAGTTTTTCCTTTAAGTTGATATTTCTTGATATTTTTGAAAAAAACTGAATTTTGAAAGACGTTCAGTCTCACCTCCCCAGGAAAATAAGAACTCCACCGTTATGACGGAGGACTTTAGATATGTTCGTTAAGGAGCTGATCCAGTGAGATTTGTGAAAAAGGTCTTTGCTGGTCTTCGTGTCCACCTTCAATTTTTTTCAGTCTAATTTTCTTGGCTATATTAAACTGAACTTTGAGCAAATACGATACTTTTGACCTTAGCTATATATGACTTTACCCTTGTAATTAATTTAACTTGAGCTTTCCATGCGTCGTCTGCCTGCCACTGTCACCGTATTATTTCATTTTTTTCGTCTACATTTTATTGTTGATGCATTAATTTCAAATATTCGCTTTAACCAACAAACCAGACAAAGGTCAAAAGTTATCAATATACTGCGGGCTGAAAGTAATCGCTACTTACTATAAACATCGTAATCTGTACTCATTTATGTACTTTAAGATAAGTACCTAAAGCATCAGTAGCAGGAATAGCAGCAGCTGTATATATGTTTTATAGTTCCTTCACTCAATGGTTATAAACTAATGTTATTCTTCCTTCAGTTAAAATCGTAAAATGTTGTTCAAAAAACAATCTAAATTGACTTTTTTCATGCGATATAACAGTACAATTCATGAACCATTATCAAGTTACGACGTGATTATCGTGGGCGGAGGTAAAAGAATTTTGATATTATATAATGCGTTTCCTTCAGTGAGTCAAGTGAATTTAGAAATGATGATAGATGACATAATATCTCGATTCTTAATTAATTATAAGTTCATCTGTGACTCTTACTTAGGTTTGGTACAGATGTTTTTCGTTTCAAAATTCTGGTCAATAATATTGTACCATATTCTGTGACAAATACAAGTTCATGACCGTAGGTACCCAACAGAAATCTCCAATGGCTTCTTGTGCGTGATTAAGTACAAGTAGCAAAAACTACCTACAGGCCCGCAGCCAGGGCGAAGTCCTTTCTGGCAAACGCGCCGCCCTGACTAGGACTTCCCAAAAAATAAATAATGAAGTTTTGTTGTACTCTCATGTCCTGGTTGTAATATCAAATGCCCTGGCACACACAAGCAGAGTTAGGTACGGACCAGAATACCTATACCATATGCACTAAACATATAGGTCACAACGGTCTCGTCGCTGCTGGCTACCTAGCTAAAAATGGAATAAGAACATGTGTCCTGGAGAAACGTCCATGTCTCGGAGGAGCTGCTGTAACAGAAGAAATTATACCTGGTTTCAAATTCTCTAGAGCTTCGTATGTACTGAGTCTACTGAGACCACATATCTATCGCGATCTGGAACTAAAAGTAATATTTTCAAAAACTTCCGCCTTTTCATATCTTTCACGAGAAATAAATCATCCACGGATCTTCAAATGTTTACTAGAAACATGGTTTAGAGTACTTCGTAAGAAATCCAAGTTCATACACACCACTGAAAAAATCTTTGTGGTCTACAAAGGCAAGATCACTCACATTGGGATTAGATCCAGATTTTAATTACGAACAAATATCAAAATTTTCGCAGAAGGATGCAAAAGTAATTTGATTTAATTGTATATATGGCACACAATATCTAAGTTAATCATACTTAACAGGTTCTTTTCAAAACTGACGAGTTTCGGTAAGCCGGAGCGTATTTTCAGAATTTTCCAGCGCTACTGTGTGATAGAAAAGTAATTAAGGTGAATTAACGTAGGTAGTACTAAAGACATATATTATGCAATGGATGACCATTTAGTTCAACAGATGGTCTGCGCAACATATTAACTCAAAATTTTTGATTTTGGACTCAGTGAGGATTGGAAAGTGACTCCTTATTTGTCATTCTATCAAGTAATGAAAATAGAACAACAAATATATGTATTAAGTTCCTGTTTTTTTTTTTTTTTAATAGAAATAAAAACAAAAAGAGGAGAGAGGGAAAACAAACCAGAACTAAATATCTATAGATACTTATGATTTTAAAATACCATTTATTTACATATCGTGAAGTAACTTTTTATGATAAAAATAATCCACAAAATGTTCATCTATATAGAGTTACTTTGATTACGAAGAAAAATTACAAAAACTTGTCAACTGCATGGAACCACTTATGGATATTTCACCCCACACTATAAGCCAATTATGTGATGGTAAAGTCTCAACCGTAACCAAACTGAAAATGATTGCTCAATCGGAATCTACGAGAAAAGCGCGTACGTGCGTCTCGAAGTCAATAACAGAATATCACAGACCTCTGTAAACATTGAATATTTATCAATTTCATTCAATGTCCTGAAAATTTTTGCAGTGCGAGGCATTTTAGGATTAAAATCTTGTCTTCCATTCGCTTATGAAATGATGTTCACTCCAGCTGCAGATATAATAAATAGATGGTTTGAGACAGAACCGTTGAAAGCAACTATTTTAACAGATGCGTGTATTGGAAGCATTCTCAGTCCGGCAACAGTAGGATCCAGGTAAAACAAAAGTAACATCCATTTAAAAAAATGGGTAGGTACTAGGTACCCACATACTCATTATTTTTTTAAGAATATGTTTTACAGTTATGTCCTATTACATCACGTAATGGGCGGCATAGAACAACATAAAGGCGCATGGGCTTATCCTAAAGGAGGAATGGGAGCTGTTTCCAATGCTATCGCGAAGTCTGCAATTAGCTATGGCGCACACTTATTTAGTAATAAGGTATTAACCAACTATTCCATATAATAATATATACCTATGCCAAAATAGAAGTATATTCCAATATGAACCCTTAATATGTTGTATGCACGCATTTGAATACTATGCCAATATTTGTTAGGATGTAACCGAAATAAAATTAAATGATCGGGGAGTAGTTATAGGCGTTCAAACAGCTGACCAAAAGTTCATAAAAAGTTCTGTGGTATTATCGAACGCAACACCAAAAGTTACATTTCTAGATTTGTTACCGGACGAGGCATTAGCAACAAGCTTCAAATCAGCTGTGAAAAATATCAACTATAAGTCTCCTGTGACTAAAATAAACGGTAGGTGCATGTATCTAAAAGTTGTGCAATGGTCTTACTTATCAATGTTAAAGATTCTATTGAACTCGCACACTATATAGCTACCTCTGCTCTTTGTATATTATGAATATGTATAGGAGTGTCTTTTTTTCTTCTTTGTTTTCAACTAAATTCCTTATAATATTAAAAGTAGATGTATATATTTATAGGTGTTTCATACTGGGTTCCTTAAATGTTAAAAAATCAAAATGATTGTAAGAAATTCTTCCTTTGTATTTACCTAGTTGCGTTGAAAACTATTCCTAATTTTGAAAGCGATCCGAATATTTCTCTAAATGCAGTCATGCCACATCATCAGTGCACCATTCATCTTAACTGTGAAAGTACTGACGATATCTTTAAAGCTCATGCAGAAGGGTCAGAAGGATTACTACCTCAAAGGTATGTTATGTTGTTGTTTTTTTTTTCAAGAAGTAAGTAAATATATTGCATTTACTTGTAAGTATATGGAGAGAACTTATTACCTGTGTATCAAGTAAATGTTGCAGATAGTTACCTATAATTACTTCTAATACCAACTCCTAATGCAAGTAGTAAGTACTAAAACTGAGCATTGAAAAAAGATTAACATGATAGACACTTTCAAATATTTCAGACCCATGATAGAACTTGTAATCCCTTCAAGTTTAGATACAACTTTATGCCCTAAAGGAAATCATGTTTGCTTATTATTTACTCAGTATACGTTATTTGATCTGAAAAATGGAAAGACATGGAATGATCAGACTAAAGCAGAGTATGCAGATCAGGTTAGAACTTAAAAATGAATACATATTAGGAATCTATTTTATTTTTAATGAATGGTTCAAATTTCTCTATTCCGAATATTTATTACAGGTATTTAATTGTATTGAGGAATATGCTCCGGGTTTTAGGGACAGCATTATTGGTTACGAAATTTTACCTCCTCCGGAACTAGAACGAATTTTTGGATTAACTGGGGGAGTAAGTATTTTCAGCCATCACTATGAGAATAAGGAATGTACTGTTCTATAGCGTTCGAATTTGAACGGTTTTATGCATTATAAATTTCAGCATATTTTTCACGGAGAACTTTCCTTGAACCAGCTCATCTTCAATAGACCGGTAACGTGGAATACATTTTCTCCTTATACGCCAATTGAAGGATTATTACTCTGTGGATCAGGAGCTCATCCAGGAGGCGGTGTAACCGGTTCACCAGGGCGATTAGCAGCTTTAGAAGTTATTTCATCATTTGCTAAAAATCGTATTTCAGCTGCTTGATATTTGAACTTCAGAACCCAAAAAATGATTCATAAATTTAACCTTCGATTAACTGGTAACTCATGACATCATTGCAATCACAGTTTCCAGAGCATACACAATTATGCTGATTCTATCCTCAGTACATTTATAGACATCAAATAAAAATGTATTCTTTCATAAGGTTTTTTCAACTACCTATATTAAATATTTAAATTTCGCCGTTTTTCATTTCTGAATCAGCGCTAATCGATAGTCGATAGCAACATGAATTATGATTATGATACATTCGTGAAACATTAAAAAGTTACTAAATGAATTATGTAATTGAGTCGTGTCGCAGTACATTTGACCTTATTTACAGGATAACATATACTTACGTCGGTACACGTTTTCTATGTTTTATATTCACATATCATAGTTCATCACAAAAAGTAAATAGAAAAACAACAATCACAATTGTAAATACCTAGTTACATCTGCAGAAGGTGTACTTGACCATGGAGAAGCTACTCATCATAATAACGTCTTTTCATGGTTCTATATTTCTTCAACATGTACAACGCCTCCAACTCCTTAATTACAAACTGACCTCTATTTATTAAATTCTCTATTTCTTTTGGATCAGTAACATTTCGATTTTTCATGAACGCAGTTTTGAGTCGAGTTCGAAAATACTCGAATCCTGCAGGGTACTCTTTACCCAAATGCAGCATCTGTAAATAAAGCAAGAATATTAATATAATTTCACAGATAAGTGACGCATTAAATTCATGATTATCAACAAAATACACACTTACAGTTTTATACAAATTTACTACAGTGGAACGTTGAGACATGTCGCTGTAGGTCAGATAAAAGATAGATAAGCACTAACACTATTCCTATTATCAGCAGACACAATACGATTTCGCTTGGTTTCCACTTGAGTCTTTACACTGTAATAAAATTACCTTGTACCATTATTCTGGTAAGAGGTAAGTTGTGGGTTATGAATCATTTCACAATATTCTACATGATTGAGATATCCACGAAACTGCAATTTGGCGAATCAAAATGATAATGACGCAAGTTTAAACCAGGTTCAAACTTGCTTCATTTCAAATTTGATAAGAGAAAGATGCAGCGCAACAGAGAGCAGAGCGCAGTGCAACCAAGTTTCGAACTTCTGACATACGTGAATCAAACTATCTAAAACAAGACCTAAAACTAGAGAAATTTAGTTTCTTTTTCCAATTTGCTCGCATATGAATAGAAGCACTAGCTACGGTGGAGCAGTAGAGTGCGCTACCAAAAGATTACTAAATTATTTCACAACCATCAGGTTATTATCTTATTATTTATTTTTTTATACTGGAGGGTTTTCTGGAAATTTATATTTTTTTTCTTATCATGTTATCATTTCTCTGACTATGAATTAATGTTTTGCACAGATTGTGCTAGCGCAGTAGTTAACAATAATTAATAATAAAGATTTTAGAAATTTTATTTGTTCGACGAAATTACCCCAGTCTACTTTTAGGAGTACAAACATTGCTCATTTTTATCAAGCTGGGAGTATTCTACAATATTTCAATTTTGTTTTGTAAATTGGTGTTGGTGCCTTGGTGGCACCGGGGTACTTGTACTACTCATACAACAGATAGTAATTTTAGAAAATGTTCAAAATTGAATCGTATATTACATCAATTATTTTGGCTAACGCTGATCGATATATTAAGAACTTCCGGAAACAAGATGCTCAGGTAAATGAATAGCTTTTCTTCTCGTACAGAATGTATGACTTCGATACTAGAACTTCTTTTTTGAACCCAACTTGATACTTCAATACGATTGATGTTCAATCTGTTGTCAATATCTTACGTGTGTATTGATTGTCGTTGTTTTTACATGTTTAAATTCCAATAATATATCTTTACAGGTATCTTTATGGGAAGGAGACGCCACGTTCCACAACATTGATTTGAATGTAGATGCATTGAATGACGAACTCCAGTCTTCTTTTTTAATTACCAGCGGTTACATCCACGATCTTACAATTCACGTCCCTTGGACCAAACTCATGTCCGAGCCGGTCACTATTTCTGTCAATACTATTGGTAAGGCTGTATTTATATTCAGTGCTCTCCAGTTCTTATCTTAGACTGATTCTATACATGTACAATTTCGCAATGTCGTAGAATGTGTTATGAGGCTGAAATCAAAAGATAAGAAATTTACCCACAGCACTGACAAATGTGATGATGCATCAAGTACAAAATTGGATGTATCTATTGAGTAAGAAAATTAGTTCAATGTAAACCAACGTCGTATACATTTTATAGTTAATTTTACAGCATCGTGTGTATTTTAAATTTGTTCCAGAAAACGCATCCAAGAAGAGATACCGCCGTCATCCTATACATCAACATTGACCAATAAAATCATGAATAATTTATCAGTTCGTTGCGAGAATGTGATTTTAAAGTTGGTTGAAGAGGATATCGTTTTTTCGATGAATATAGAGAAATTGAATTTTGACAATGTGAATGATTCATGGATACAAACCATGACTGGTAATTGTCAGATTTTATAATCAAATCTTTGTGCTTTCTCCCACTGTCTGTACAAATAATACTCATGGAAATTGAAAATCGAGTACTTTGAGAAATGAAAATCCCGGAAAATTTGATTTAATATTACGTCGCGTCTACAGTACAGTTCATCTATCATGCTGTTTCAGATGTGAACATGGATAAGTTGTTGACTAGGAAGTTGATTACACTATCAGGAGTGACAATATGTCTTGACAAACAAAACTCTTCCGGAAGAATTGATACGTATTTGGTAATGGCTTTATGTTCTCTTATTTCATTCTTTCTTTTATTGTGAAACTAGTACATCAGGTGGTTGAGTTATATCTTTACGTGCTGAAAACCTGTGTCCTCTATAGCAAGAAAGCCATTTGGGTTGTCTACCTAGAATCCAAAAAATGTCAAGGGCACATATCTTATCCCAAGTCCAGTCAAGCATGAAAATAGATAGCCTGTCCCTGAGATAAACAGAAAATCAAGTAGATAGACTGAAAGAACGATTAGTAGATTGACAGGTAGACAAACGTACAAGTATCATTGACCCCCTCCCTCTCCGGTGAGAAAAAATAAATCGGGTCCATGATGAAGTATCCGAAATTCAAAGTCTTGCCAGTTTTCTATATCATATATCTAGTATACATCTATTCTCTATATCTGCGCCAAATAAATACGGAGTCGAGCTCTAGATTCTGTTTCCTAAATCTCTAGTTGAATTATGTGCAAGTCTCAGTCAGATAGACACAATAATAATAATAATAATAATAATAAGCCTTTAATTTTCATATTTTGGTACACATACTTTTTTTTTTTGCATTCTTATGAGCTATTGAGCCCCTATTGCACCATACGACCATACCCTGCCTGCGAGCGAAGGCTTCCCGAAGGCTGTCTCATTCTCTCCTATCCCAGGCAATCCTGTGGTACTGTGGTACGTTTTGTTTACTAGAAATTTATCAAAATCTTCCCTCCATTTTAGTTTTTGCCTTTTTTTTTTTTTTTTTTTTTTTTTTTTTGTAAACGGTTCCCACTGGGTAATTTTTTGCGTCCACCGATTGTCACTCATTCTCGCCACGTGACCCGCCCAATTCAGACAGGCACAAACATATACTTAGTACAGGCTGTAGAGATCCGGAGGGAGATCTTAATTCTGGGTTAATGTGGCGCCGTGATAATGAAGACAAATGTGACCTGCCAGGAAGAAAGGGATGTGCGCTCAAGAACGTAAATTTTTCAGGAGAACGGATAAACAAAATTGATAACGTTTTCACGTTATGAGACACTCAACTTTGAAGACTTACAGCAGTTCGGGAAAATTATTTAGAATCTTTTCGACAGCACCACGCGAAAGAGCGGCCAGAATTTAGTCAAAAATGTCTTTCTTCCTGGCAGGTCACAAATGGGATACAGAACTTGAAAAATCTGGCTCTACTTAAATTTATCCATATCAGCAATTCACTATTGGTCGCGGTTTTTGCTTTCAACCAAATTCTCAACAACTTACTGAATGGTGCTCTAAATTTTCTTGTTTTAGGAACCGTTGTTATACAGATGTCTTATCCATGTTCGTTTATTACGTGGGTATAATCGAACGTTATCAAAAAAACCTGTTTACACACATTTCGATTTATTATCTGATAAAATGTCGTTCACCATCTCCGAACCACAAGTAATTCTATATTTCGCTTCTGACTCTCGTATACGCCAGAATGCACTTTACTCGTGTTTAAGTTTGAAATATGCGCCTTCATGATTTAAGGAGTGCATTCTTGTATTTCAGATACCTATGTTGCTGAAGTTGGGAGTTCTGATTTTTGGTCCTGCTGATGAACAAAGTACAAGTAATTTTGAAAATTCCTCTTCAAAACACGAAGGTTCAGTTATAATTCCTGATTTGGTTCTAAATTCTGAAGAAAATGAGAAAGGTATCAATTCACTCTAGTACCATACTGCTGTTTCCGATTCTTAACCCGACATTTGGAATTAATTTCTCATAATTCTTGTAGACAATGAAGACGAAACTACGTGGAGTAATTGGCTGTGGAATATGATGCCTTCCATTTTGCCGCAAGAAGAGAATAGTTCATCGCTTAGTAAAAAAGAAATGAATACTATTTTCCATATTGGATTTTGTGTCAAGCTTCTGGACATAAATATCAAGGTAAATGTTTGTTTTCAAACATTCTGAACCTGAATAATGCGTGTGATGAATAATATGAAAGGGGCTCTTTCAGCTGTGGAATAACAGATCTCAGAAGAAATCCAAACAGAAATTTAAAAATCTTCTGCTGTGCAAATTTCACGGATGTGTGTACCGAATGATGACAAAAAATTCCGAATGGTTCAATGTGCAATTCGGCGTCAATCATGTTTCTCTTGAAGTACCAGCTGATGAAAACGATAATAAGAACCGCATTGTAAGACCTGAAGCACGTCTTTGTACGTGAAACTTTGACGTCAATACCGGGTATACTGATCTCTTATTTTGCTTCTCGACACTAGAAACAAATACTGAATGCCGGAGCCGACAATACGGACGACGTCACCAAAGAGACCTTATTTGATGACAATTTTCGCTTTTCATCTCTTAAAATACACGAGAAGATGCGTGATGATTCGACTGAAGATTTAACCGAATCGTTGGGATTATCAGATCAGAATCCATATTTCGATTGTATCTATGCTGTCGAATTTTCAATTGATACACATTTGAACTTTTATAACGGTACGTGAATTAACTTGAAGTTATTCCCGCTTTCAGAAATGTCTGTCTATCCAAACATTTAAATCTGATCATATTTTCTTCTGTTGGACCAGTTTTGAAGTCGATTGAACTCATTAGCTAATAATTGTTGAAAGCAATAATATTTCTATCACAGATTGTAATTATAGAGAAGAAATCTACAGTTTTGAGGGAAATAGTTATTGCATGTGGTAAAGCAAGGTTATAAATTTGACAGGAAGGAGAGCTACTGCATTGGCTGTGTATAGATATGCGTCAACTAGAATGAGAGCCATGAAAAATGAAATTACCCTCCCTCTCCACGCATTACTTTTTTCCTATTCATGGAGATAAATTGACTCATACGGGGGGGAGGGGGCTAGCGTTTCATCAGGAAAGATGGGAGAACAAATAAGTAGATAAACGTCAGACGGAAAGGAAGACAGGTATGAAGTAGGTACTAAAGCAGATGTAGAGACAGGATTTAAAGGGCTGGGAAAAACCAGCCTACAGAAAAAAGGAACACAAATCAAAATGGATTAAGAAAGCTAGAGAGGTCTAAGATTTCACCCCTTGGTTTTCGGTCAGTGCCGTCAAAATGTTTTTTCAGGGGTTGGCATAGAAATTGAGAATTGAAGTTGATAAGTAAAAAAAATCTCTATAAACTTCGTCGTTTCTGAAATCTTTCAAGACGATGATACTTTGTACCCCCCCCCCCCCCATTCCAACACTACTAACGCTACTGCTTTCGGTTCTGTCTACTTAGCCCACAAGAGACACCGAAACTGTGGCCTATAGAATTGAAAAAAACGTACTGATTTTGGCTCTGAAATCCCGAGTCTTAGTTCGTGGCTCCGTCTTCTCTACGAGGAGGGAGCTGTTTGGATTTATAGAAAGCTGGGGGGTCTTGGCTTTCTGCTTCTTTTCTGTCTAGCCTAGAGGTGAAGCCATGTTAGATATAGGATGCATAGAGCAGAAGATATCCGACGCCCAGATCTTAAATCTTAACTCTTGATTCCGTTATTTGATGGCGGGAAAGGGATCTGCCCGCCTGCTATTCAGAAGAGAAGTATTTGAAAAGTGATTAATAAAAACAATTTAATCATTTCTGTCCCGTCCATTTGGACCTATCAATTATTTGGCTGAAAGTGGGCAGTTTTTACTGAATTTTTTGGATTTATTCCCAAATTATTAAAAAATATAATACCTCCTTTTTCTTTGAAAAAAGTCAGTAATATCAGACCTGTTACATGAACGATAACAACGAAATTCACCCCTCCATAACCTCCTTCCGAACAGCCAGACTTCAGCTGGTTGCTTACAATTCTTGTGATAATGATTTGTTTCTCTAGAAAATACCTTGCTGGAAAGAACACCTGCGTTTGCCATCGATTATGTGAAGAGTTACAAATCTACGACACCTGCTTCGACATCTTTCAATTATGATGAAAACTCTGAAAATGAGAATTCTGATGATAGTATGGTGGAAGTCAGTCAAACTGATTGGGAACTGACATCGAAGTAATTTTGCAGCAATTTCAAATATTTTTTTGTCAGTGATTGTACCCAAAAATTAGTTTGGAAAATTACTCCGAACATCAAGTGGCGTCTAGTTAGGCTCCGCGAGGACAAGTTGTGTTGATTGAAATTTATCCTTGCCCATCTTCTATATTGCAGAAACATTATGGCATGGGAATGGGGTACAGTTTTATTTTTGAAAATTATAATGATTTTCGTCGAGGGATTGGAAAAATTACTTTTTTCTGTCGGATGACTTACGTGATACATTATGATCTCTTTTCGGACTGACTCGCCTCGTCCGATTGTGCCACTGATTTTTACTGTGCAAACATTGAGATCGATCTCTACTAATTTTGTGTACATTATTTTAGAAATTCGAAAAGAGTTATGCTGAGATTCATTTTTGGTGCCACGGTTATAAAAATTACTTCCGATATCCTGAACCGTATAATATATCTGTATAATATTATTCCATTTAGCCACGATTCAGATTATTATCAACCTGTCTCAGGTACAGTTATTTCGTAATTTGGAATTCGTTTCCTCATATCTTATGAAATGATCGTTGTTAGTTTTAAACTCTTCCATGTATTCAAGGTGGCAGCGTTAAGAAAAATATGTCGAATAATCGAGCACCCAATTATACCACGCAGTTTACATTGTTCGATCTCTCCGTGGAACTTCATGTGTCTTCGTCGTCAAACATCTGTGTGGTAGGAAGATTTAAGTTGAATAGTTTCAGAACTATCGTTATATTCAGTCTAATAACTGTATTTTGCTATCGCAGGCTTCATCTAGAAAAGACTCCAAATTCATGGATATTCCCGAAACGTTTTCATCGTGTCACTCGACTCCTATAATAATTCTGTTCTGTAAATGTATCGATGGAACCACCAAATTTGCTGAAAAGATATCTGAATCTAAAAAGGACTTCGACATACGTAAAACTACATCGATTAAGGTTACTGTACAGCTTGCTCGTTCGTTTTTTAATGCACAGACGTTAGGAATTTCTGATTGATGATTTGTACTTCTTTTAGACTGCTGAGATTGTATGTTCGTTATTGCAATCAAACCAGAAGTACGATCTATTAAAATGCGAAAAATTCGATTGGGAAAGCTCGAGGAATGTCAAAAATGCGTCTATGGAATTACATTTTGAAATAAGTGGGTTTTGGAGCGGTTAAGCTATTTTAAAGTACTTTCTCGCTTCTGTTCTATATCTACCCGTTAATATTTCTTTTATTTCAGAAAATATTGTGTTCAAGTCTTCCAAACCTAACATGCTGTTAGCTTATTACGTTACCAATTATCTATTATGCACCGCGTGGCAATCAGAAGAGAAGCAAAGTTATTACGCGAAAATTTTTTTCTCGTCCTTGATCGATGATACCTTCGCCCTCGGTAATTATGATTTCTGAATTTTTATTCAAACGAATGTTACAATCGGCCGTTTGCCACATTTTAAACTTGTCATTGGCCTCCTAATCTTCGTCATCTACATTGCTGTTGGAATTATTTTTTCACAGATAACACAATATTGGAAGTATTGGTGGAAAATTTGACATGTTCATTCAAATGTGTGGAGGAAGCTTACGGTTTCAGTGTTGTCATCAACAGGTCCAGAGCTTACGCGAGTAAACTTGTGGATGATATACCAAAGAGGATTATGATTTTCACTACCTTAGCTACTGAAACTGAATCAAAATCCATTAAATGTGAGCACTATACACTGTTATGAGAATTTCAACGAAAAATAAATTAGAGTTGAAAGTGATGGATGAATAAAATGACTCATTTTCGAAATTTGCATTCAGTGATGTTCCAGACCAGCAAAACTGGCTGTGAGGAAAGCAGTTACCCTTCTTGCATTTGGTTCCAACTACAAAACATTAAAATCAATCTGGATCTCATTTTATACCCATGGATAATGTACGAACCAGTTCCTAATAGTTTGTATAAGTCCTGGCCCACTAAGATGAGTAAAAGCATCAAAGAAAATTCCGTACCGAAGTAAGCGAACCACGTATATTTTAGTTATATTTGTTTGCATTGTCACGATATCTATAATATGTGCCTTCGTCCTCTTAGGAATGTTCCTAGTCGAAAAATTTCTGACGCCAGTAGTGGAAGTCACGGAAGAAAATATGGAACATCTTATCCTAAGCCTAAGGAATCGGTGCATAGCAGCAGTGAACCTGAAATTCAATCGCCACCGGAAGTCACTGATACAGAGACGTCGGATGTCTTTCAGATGGCTGATACTGTTCCTGTTCCAAAAGAGAAAGAGGTACTCATCTTACATCTTCGATGCTCGGGATTTTCCTCGTTTTCATTTTTAATTGCTTTATGAAGAGGAAGTCTAGAAAATGAGTCTCATGCATTCATTCTTTTCAGCCCTTCATTCATTATTTGGCCAATAAAATCCATGAACTGTGTGATTACATCATCTACGGAGATATTTCTCAGTTAACCGTGTATTTTTCGACGTCTCACGCTGATTTGATTCATGATGATGAATGCTGTGACAGCGACCATGTGGCTCCGACAGCATTTCATGCTACTTCTAGTCACGCTAGTGCGGGCATCGTAAAGTTCGTTTCAAAATCCTTCAAAATAAAATGTGACATTTCATCTTATGTATTCGAAGAGCTTGATCTCAATACTTTGATCTCAGTTCCTAAGGATGTATGGTCTAAGGGTACGTGAAAATCCTTTCATGCTGTATTTTATGTTTCGCTGTATTGTATACAATAATTATTCCGATTTTAGGTAGACTAACTTCTCCCTGGGCTATGTCGATTACCGATATGAACTTTGATACGTTATTTGAAGACAGAGTTTGCGAGTCTTTGCTGAAACCGTTATCTGTCAACTGCACAATCGGGATGTCTTTTCGAGATGGCAGCAATGATGAGTCCGCGATTGCATTATGCGTGCATTTTGATTTCCAGCCGATTTTCGTCGATTTAACGGAAAAGCAGGTGAATATTTGTGCTGCTGTGTTTAGTTGATGCTTGGGTGATCTCTAACTGAAATTTGAAAGTTTTTCACCGCACATATGTTACATGTTGCAATACATTATTTCCACAATATTATTCTCATGTCATACAAAGTAGCTGAGAGGACCTATGAACATAGGTCATTATAACTCTTTAAAGCTGCACAAATTTACAAACAATTAATATTTTTTTTCATATAAAGGTTGTATTAATTTCCACCATCGTTGAAATTCTCAATCGTCTGTCCAACCCTTCAAAAGAAATCATTATGGCACCTAGTGATTTATCGACCAAGTCACCTGCAAATGAAAGCACAGAACTTAGTATGTTGCCTGAAATCTCATTTCTGAAACAAACTAGTACGAGTATATATACTCAGATTCAAAGAGTATTCATCACCAAAAATCTTATTTCGAATTCGATTTGCTCCTAGATGAAACAACTCAAAATAAACTCACAGGTTGGATACAGTGGACGTTCACCAAATGTTGCTTTTCTGTGTACACCACCAATGATGTTGGCCAAATTAAACTATGCATAGAAGCTGAAGATTCCATAGTATCATTGGAATTCGACGAAGTCTTTCACAAATTAAAAGTGAAAATAGCATCTTTTGGAGTTTATCATCGCGAGAAGTAAGTATTTTGTCAATGCGTTATTTTTGAACAAGTAACATTCGTTTTTAGATTTTAATTTCTTATCGCAACCCAAATGAGAACTGTAACACAAACAGTTGCAGTCTCTGCGTTTAGGTCATATTGGCCATCATCAAATGACAAATGTTAGATGAATGATGGGTATTTATGCTACATCTATTAGTCAATGAATATCCAAGTATCTGTGCAAGACAGTTATGCACTATGAATGTTGATTGGTTAGCAATAGATTTCAGGAATCAAAAAAAAAAATCACTTATTGTTTATACTTTTGCCCACAAACACAGACTCGTTTTCCTCATTCCAATCTCCAACTGCTACGCAGGATCAGTAACAATCAAATAAATAACTAATACCGATAATATATATTTGGTTATTAAACGATACCGTCTTTATATAATTGATTTGAACCTTTTAAAGAAGTATTTTGACATCTTTTGTGAATTCTCACATTAATCTCCCCCGTGTGATTTCTGAAGTTGAGGCCTACAATTACTAAATAATGGAGACATATTCAATAATTCAATAGGTCGATATGACAGTTTTCCTGAAATGTTACTCCAAAAATAGAATTCGGTTGGTCACAGGGGAAAACATTTTATGGCTCCCTCCTTAATCATTGAACAGAAATAATTTTTAGTCTAAATTTACCTCATGAAATCATAGGAACATATTCTGAAAGAATGGATTCTCCAGCTCATACAGTTCAGTCGTCAACCTAAAACATACAAACAAATAAATAAATCTAAAGGTTTATATAGATAGAGATTCAGATCTTATTAGGTTGATAATCTGAATTCTACTGATTCGATTGGAATTTTGAAATTCTTGAATTAGTCGTGATCTGAATTCTCTCTATTAATTTGGTCAAACTTGATCCTTCTTCGAGTCCGAATTTTCTCAGTTTATATTGATTTTACTCAATTCCGGTGTGATTGTTGGGTTGTTAATTTTGACTTCTGGCTTCAAAGAAAGTTGCCTAGACTAATTCATGTGAAATTATCGTTTAGTGATGCGTAAGTACTTGCAAATAAGCTTAACTACAGCAAACATACAGCTTCTGAACAAATAATTTTGAAGACTTAATTACCTAAGACAAAACTCAATTCACAAAAATTTATGAGATAATATTGCTCTACAATTTTGTGTCAGTGATCTAGACATATCAATTGTGCAACTTTGATACTTTTCTCAAATTTATTACAATTTGTTTGCCATGATGCGAGTTTAAATAAACATTTATCATACTCCTAGGTGTTCTAAATCCGATCCTTGGCGAAGCGGACCTTTCTACGGTTCCATTGTTCAAAAATGCTATTCTAAATCACAGAATTCTAACAAATCAAGCGAAGATGATACCGATGATCGATTTCTGCTCCTAACGATTACGAGAGCTCGTAGTAGTAATCTGAAAACTCGAATTTCGTCATCTTGTGGAACATCGGAAATCCCGGTGAGTAGCAGTCATTACTTCCAGTTTCTCTTTATCTTTGATACATCAGCGTTTTAAAATTCTAATTCGATGTTTCAGGCTTCATCGAGTATCGACCATTATGTCACGGAAATTATTCTAAACATGTGTGCAACTGATGTTATTCTACCCCTGGCCGTGATAGAAAAATTTTTGTCAGTATTGAAACCTTTGATAAACGTGTACCAGAAGTCATTCGATAGTGATTTGAGGCATGCGGAAGTACAGAAAGATGTAGATGCTGCATTTTCGTGCCTCCCTATCGTGTATTTTGACGTTCCTACTTTGAGAGTATTCATCCCGATATCGACCCACCCGACCGAGGATGCGGCCTCCTTGGGTGATACGCTTGTATTCGAGGTAGTTACTCCAAAAATTCTGAGTATTTGAAAAGGAAATATTGTAATATTGATCGTGATCATACTTCGTCTTCCGCAGGTAAACAATATTTGTGCGGATTGCCATCCTAAATACCCAATTATCAAGAAGCCGTTTCATTCGAAGGTATTTTATTCCCTGTCTGGAAAAAAGCATACAACTGTCGAACAGAAGTTGCAGAATCAGCAATATCAAATATTCGCCGTGTGGATTTCTGTTAACACGAGTAAGTTTTGGTTATTGAAGTATAGAAAGAAGGACTTTTTATCACGCAAAAAGAAATCTGTTAAATAGCAACATGTCAGTCTTTAAAAGGGCAGGCGTTCGATAAAACTAGGTTGCTTAAACTAAGTAAATTTGTGTTCCAGGCACTTGGTTTGAAATTGAACAAATGATACTAAAAGAACAGCTATCCGTGGAAGAACCTCCGTCTGCTTTCGAGCAAAATCCAGCGGTCATGTGGAACCAGGGATGTTGTCCGGGCTCTAAAAATATAATAATTCTGAGACACATGACACCCATAATATCGAAATTCTCATGTCACGTTCAAATAGCTCCATCAGTGGAATGCTTTTCTTTGAAGACGACTGTCCAGGGACCGTATTTTGAAGTAATTGAATTTAAATTGTTACAGCACCATGAATTCGTATTTCGTGTAACTAATCAAATTACTTGATTTTCAGGTCAGCATTTTGACAGCCTTACGTATTACGATATCATTGCATCAGATATCATTGCTGGTTTCATTGTACAAGGAATATGTAAACTGCATTCTTCCGTGTTTCGAGAATACTGAAGCGGAAATATCGGGATCATTTTTGTTTCCGAATAATGCGATTAGTAATGCGCGTATGGTAGATAGCGGTATAGAGTCGCTTGAACAAAACTCAGTTGCATCATCGACAGTTTCTAAAAGTAAGCTCTTTGATTATTGTTCACGAATTAAAAATAATCGAGATATGCCGTTCATGCCAGATCTTACGGTTTAGATAAGAGCGAAGCGTTGATTCCGAATGTTCATCAGATGAGTCTCAAAACTGCAAACACACCCGCATCTAGAATATCTCAAATTTATCAGCCGATTGGGTCGTACACCAAGTAAAATCATCCTGCTTTCGTATAGGATTTCTGTGAAATAAAGGGAAAAAAACATGCCTGATGTATTAAATTGCGTGTTTACATTGATTACAGGAAAGTTTTGTTGAAAGATGTGTACATAGCCGCTCCACATATGCTTTTAACGTTGTACAAAATTACTAGTAAAGAAGAAAATGGTGAAAAACAGACTCAGTTCGACGGCTTAGTATCTTGCGAAGTGTTACAGCCTTTCGTGTACTTCAGTAATGAAAACAGTTATCCTTCTATTCAAGTAAAGCGTTTATATTACAGAAAGCATTATAACCGTTCGTTTTTATAAAATTCTCGCTTGATGTAGATTCAAATCATTAGGTTGATATTTTCAACGCGTCGGTGTATGTACCCGATTTGTCAGATCTGGATCAGCATTTACTAGACATTCCGAATCAATCAGATTTCGGCTTGAAAATTCTAGATGTACGGAAGTCAAACTGCGATCCGTATTCGAGAATAAAGAATTCATGTTTCTCGCTGAAAATGGTGCAAAATTTGAATCAAAAATGGAGAGTAAGTTTGTCGTCTTCATTTCAAAATGTATCTAGCCGTTGCCGGACTCCTCAAGATCGTTCTGATTTCAGATTGAATGTGAAATCGGCCAACCAGTTTTTATCGACTGCGATACAACGGTGATTCAGTATCTGTTGTCATCAATCAACGTTTCTACCGAAGAGTTTCGGAAGTATATGGCCTTGTTCTCAAATAGTGAAGATTGGTGAGTTGCGTATAAAATTTGAATAATGCTGCCAACTTAGCAGCGCTTCGTTGTTTGAAATATTTATAATAGATCGAGCACGTAGAGAAATATTCAATCAGTCAGTTATCCCATTAGCGAGCCAGAATTGTTTTCATCAGAGATCATCTTTTTGACCCGAGACAATAATCTTCAGAATTCGGGAAATCAGGTCAAGCAGATCTGATGTTATTTTTATAATTTTAAATGTGATATTTTTTATTGGTTTGAAGAATGTTTTAATCTTGAGACGAATCATCTTGACCCTTCTTTCTGCAAATCGAATTGATATCATAATATTCTGGAAATATATATCACGAATCTAATAATATTTTTGTGAAACATCTTGATCATCATAAGGTGAAATCAGCGTACCACGTAACTATTCCAGGGTAACTCCAACTCCATGCTCTAGCTTCAGATATCCTCCCAAGTTAACCGTGGACCTAATATTCTCAAGTGCGCCTATACTCGGAGTAAGGGCGGGTTTCATGAAAAGTGGACTGTGGCTTCTGATCGGGACTCCAGCCAAAATCAAAGTTTTGCTCAAACTCCCAACAAGAACTGAAGTTCTTGCTCGAACACCAATTCCTCGTAAAATAATTACTTCAAGGCATCCCGGACTCCAAGTTTTGGAAATCACTTCTTAAACAGCTGTGAGTCTAATTATTACAGAATAAGGTGTGTAAACTTGAAGAAAAAATAAACAATAACAAATTGAAAGTAACAACGATACTGGTGTAAATACAATTTGGCATCGCAGAGAAGAGGGAACATCAGAGTTACCGAAAAGACTTCTACAGTCGGGTTATCTGATGAACGAAACTTATAATGGCCTTTGCTTATTTCAGGAGCGGTGATCTAAAATCAGATGAAACTGAAGGACTTGGGTTTGTCGATAAGTTGAACAACCAGTTCAATCGCATTTCAAATTTCAATTTGTCAACCAGTCGCCTGGTAACGATTTTCAAATCTGCCAATAAAGGTCAGTTGATATTGTGTTGGGAATGTTACGTGGAGAAGACCCAGAATCAAACTATCCAAGTACAGGTCCAATTCCACCGAGCCACTTCATACTGGTCCAGCAAAACTGTTGATTTGAAGGATTCAAAAGTCATATTTTAGTGAGACAGTGTTCAAGTTACTTGGCCAACATCATGCCGTCGTGAGGAGTTTTCCCTCCTGGCCAATCTACTCGTATCTCCTAATGAACTTCATCTCAACACGTTTCTTGAAATTTTGATCAGAAATTCTTTATATTCTCGAGTGCATTGAACGTGCTTCATTATCAAGTCTCGAAGCATCATTATATTACTCGTGTTTTCGTTTTAGGACACTGTTTGTTTTTGAATCTGGACGCCGTTACTGTCGCTGCAAAATCTCCTCGTAGTGTGAAAAATCCCAATGAATCGATTTCAATACAGTGCGAACTGAAATCGATCACTGTGTCGTTACCGAAGATCCATTCGAATCTCTTGTCCGAAATACTTCTCAAAGACGAATCCGCATCTGGGAAAATGCTGCAACACGATATACTTTCAAATCTCGTGCTAAAACCGTGGAACGTGAACTGTGAGTTGTTGTTGGTATGGCAGCGTTGGGATTTATTGCGAAAAAATCCGTGGCAATGTTTGAAAATCGATTCAGAAAACATAATGATCAACTTGAGTCCGTGTTTCGCTGAAAAATTGTCCGAAATTGTTTCTCATTATTCTAAATGGTACACGGAGTGTTTTCCACTGAGCGGATGTGAATCGAGACCTGCTCCAGCTGAGAATACCGAAGGTAAAAATACAGTTTTTCGGTGTGCGTGCTCATTAGCAGAATTTGATGTGCACCGTGAATGTTAATTCTAGACACTAATTCGGAATTTTACAAAGACGACCTTCGGGCTGGGGCATTCCAGTACATTAAGAACGATGACAATAAGAGTGACTTGCCTTCGCCTTACGAAGTTGTTTTTTGTAATCGTCGGGTTCAGTCGTACATGAGTTGGAAGTATCCTCAACCGAGGAGTTTAACGAAATTACAAATTTATCCGGTTCCAATCGAGGTAAATAAAAACGTCAAACAAAAGCGCAGATTTTAAAAATGTAGTTATTATTTCTGATTGCGAATAAACCGACTTCCAAATTTGTTGTTAGGAAGTGAACGAAGATTACCCGGATGGCATCCACTGCCAGCTTCAGTATTACAATGAAGTAACGAAGAATTTCCGCACATACGTTTCTTTCGATTTATGCGAGAGTGCCATTCAGAATGTGGCACTACCGAAAGACAAACCCCGGATTGCTGCTGCTGAATGTTGGCGTATTGTTTTACTCGAAAATATGAACTCGAAACACGACCGCGATTTCAAAATTGATATCAAGTGAATACGTACTTCGAAATTTTTTTCTATTAATTCGCCAAATCATTTCAGATATTTTGACTTTTTCGTGGTATTATTTTTGTAGGTCACTAGTTGGGTGCGTTCGCGTCGATTCCGTATTTCAACCATCCTTAGTGCCAACAATGCAGTTTTTAATGAACATTACCGAAGTACAGGTAATTTTATAGTTAACGTACATATCCATTGCTCGTGTATAATTATTGAGAGAACAGGGGGCCAGATACTCCTCTGTGGCATACATTTCTGGTCAGACGTTGATACATATATGTTATAATTAGGTTTGAGTGAGGCCGAGTGCAAAACAAGGCTATAAAATATAAGACGCCTTTCAGCAGGTTGTTGATTCACCTACAATAAAAAAAAAATTTTAGGTAGCAAGATTCAATTTCTGATGGGTGTTCAAGATTCAAATCAGTGAAAAAGTGAAATTCTCCCCTTGAACAACTCATTATGTAAGAAATTTTGGTCTGATTTAAAATATTCCGTTTAATTTTTAATCCGGCCCCGATTTTGGTACCTAACCTCCTAATTTTTAAAGTAAGAGAACGTTCAGTTTAATATGTTATCATTTCAAAATTCAATGTTATTTCACGCTCTTCCGTAGAGAGTTTGTGTTAAACACAAGACCAATCTGCGGAAAATGAATCGAAATCGCCTAGTAAAGGAAGCAAATACAACCACTAGAGTCCAAATTTTACAAAAGAAATAAATAAAAATATGCATGATAATGCTGAGGCGCATCTTTTGGTGGAGCAAAGTGTTTCTCAACATCATGATTAACCATTTTATAATGGGCTAAAAGCAGAGTAGGAGTATAATATTATACTACAAGCGTAGCAGAGGGGAATTTTTCAGTATTTTTTGAGCTTTTAGTTTGTGTTGGGATTTTTGAGTTTACACGAAGGGAAAATAAACAAATACTTCAAAAGGTAGAATTTAAACCCAAAAAACCCCAGACCATAAAAAAATTAAACCTCAAGTAAGTACCTGAAGCCAAAAAAAGTAAAACTCTCAGAAACTCAAATCCAAAAAATTGAGTTTTCCAAAAGCTTAAGTTTAATATGTTCAAAATCTACTATTTTGGCATTTTCTGATGGTAAATCTCAAAAACCTGACCCCCCCCCCTCCTCAAAAAACTAAAAACTTCATTAAATATATAATATTTTCTTGAAAGTCCTCTAAAGGTTAAAAAGTATTTACTCGCTTCGCGAGCAGATGAGTACATGTCTTCATTACAATTGCAGGCCGATAATATAAAATTCAACCCCATAGAAGAATTTGGGTACCAACCTGCATAATATCAATGATTTCTAAGAACTGATGGTTTTAAGGAGTTGGTTACAAAAACTAATACAAAAAGATTTTTAAAATCCAGTATTGAGAACATTTGGCATAACCTTAACTACCGCTGATTTGCACTTGAAAATCACAATGTTGCAGTTGAATTTCTCTGCGTTGTGCCAAAATGAGAACATTATGATTGACCAATATTCAGTGGATTATTGCCCAGCAGAACAACATTTCTTATGTCTGGCTTGTAACGATATCAAAATTTTGTTATCGAATTTTGAGACAGGTGAGAATAATATTTATTCGAAATTTGAATCAGTGTTTGATAATTCTTCTTTTCTGACGAGAATGCTGTACATGATCAAAATTTTGCTTACAGAGAAAATATTGAATTTCTCGGGTATCGGCAGAGCCAGTATTATGAATTATGAGTATCTCATGCTGCAGTCTTTCATTGATCCTTTCGCTACTGAAGCAATTTTGTATGTTACAAAAGCCGAAACAGGTACGCATTGTTCTCCCAAAATAGATGTTTCTCTGTTGCTCATCTACTCCATATTTCAAGCATTTCAAATAATCCGCAGAGTCTTCTTGTAAGCTCGCATGTAAATTGAAAACCGTCCACGTCAGAATAAGCCCCAACTTCATTCACACGTTGTCGGTTGCTCAGAATCTGTGGTACGGATGGAGGAAGGATGCAGTTGTACCTTGGAAAATAACAGCACCATATGTTTTCTGTAACAGCACAAGCCACTACATCATGTTAGTTGCGACTTTCTAACAAAATGATCATGTGCCATGAATCGGGATTGATTAGTTTCTTCTTGCAGGTTTTATCAAGAGAATACATCGGAAGAGATTTGTTTATTACCGTTTGAGTGTCATTTATTCGCGTGGCGTAATCCCGCCGTTTCCAAATTAATAAAAGTCACAGTATTTTCTGGTAAAAGGTATGATATGTTGTAATTAATGTTCGTATCCGATTTTCAACTCGAATTATGCAACTATAGATCATCTTACTGTTATGTAGGAAATACACGAGCGAACCATTTAGCATTAAGAATGAGGGATCACATGCAGTCAAGTGTAAAAGCATGGATGACGAATCCTGCATGATTTCGGTGACCGTGGTGAGGCACTCATCTGTAGTACGTCAGGTAAGATACCTGCTGTTCATTCTTCAATTCGCGGAATTGCGAACTGGGTGCTAAAGCGAATCGCACGGTAGTCAGTTTGTTCATTCAAGAGCGTATGAACTGTCAAGCAATCCTCTGATTGGACTGCCCTGTGAGTCGTTACTTCGAATTTCTGTGACTACGTTTGCTATTGTTTCTGTGGTCACGTTTAGATGGGTTGAGGGAGGATATGGTCATCATTGGGGTAAAACGAGTTTCTATCGTTACTTCAAGATTACTCAGGTGAGAATGTGATTAGTTATCGAATTGAGTATATCAGTATATGTAGGATTTTCAACGCCTCGTTAGGTAAGGGTATGATGACCATTAAGATACGAGTTTCGGGAGGTAACGAAAATTTCTACCATCCGCAGTAATAAGAAGTGCTTAGTTTATAAATTCTAATGTAGCTCACCAATTTCTGAAACTTTCATCATTTACAGACTTATTCGTAAAATCATGTTTTTCAGGTCATCATTCAAGGCAGTTTGTTGTTGTACAACGTAACACAGTCTGAAATGGATTTGTGTGTTTTATCGTACGGGAAGGAACATACCAAAAATAAGTTGTCTTCGGCTCAGCAGGTTACCGGATTATGGTTTTCGAAACATCAGCTGCGGTCCGTTGTTCTTCCTTTGGAGCATAAATTATCTTTCAAAATCCGTTTTAACAGCACGCCGCTTGCGTCACGTGACGGCGAACACAATCAATGGTCAGGTTTGATTTCATTGGCAATACCTGAGAAAGCTTCGAACCAAACTTCGTGGATGGTTAAAAGTATGTTTCTCCAGTCAAATTTCGTAGACAGAATTGAATTAATCGGACTCTCGCTCATAATCTTTCGATTTGCAGTTCCACTGAAAGGTCTGAAAGAACATTTTCAAAGTCTTTGGTGCCAAATAACGTGGGAGGTTGTCGGAGGATTGCCACGATACTTGGTATTAAAACGCGTTTTTAATTATGCTTTTTGATAGCATTGGCATTTGTGACAAGAAATCAAGAACGGGGTATGTGGAGTGTTTGAAAACAATTTCAACTTTTCAAAACAAATGTTTAAAGTTGTGGAACATCTGTTCGAACATAAGTTTTCAGTATACTTACGGGGTGGTCGGTGTCTGCAGTTCATGTGTCATTTTGTATTTTCGAGGACAAGTTGTCAATTTACAAACCTCCTTCTTGATTCCAGATCACATGTATTTATTCAGAAGTACAACTTGAGCGTTTAAATACGTCGATTAAGTGAAACTTTAAATATTCTTTCAGGTTGTTTTTCGACCACTCTGTACTGTCGTATCTTTCTTACCATGGAAAAGTTACGTGAGAATTTCGAATGATTTGGGATCTATTGTTAGTGCTTCTGTTATCTCTGACAAAGGAACGCCCACCGATTTATTCATACCAGATACAGTTTCGTTGGATAAATACACCGTCGAGTGCAAACTGACGTACGTAATCCAGTTACATGATCATTATTTTTAGTAAAAGAAACTTCAAACTTTAAACATTTTTGAAACATTTTAGGGAGAATAGTACTGACGTCCTGTCGAAAGTGAAATTCGAAACGACTCCTAAACGAAAATTTGACGCCATTGAGACTGATACTAGTATTCATTCATTGATTGAAAACATCTCGAGCACTATCAAAGGCAATAGCTGGCCATACTTGAATGCCGAAACCGTCCAGTTTTGTTGGAAAACTGACCAAGTTTACGAAATTCAACCGACAGTCAAAGTTAGTCAGGATGTGGTAAAACTAATTGGAATACGAGTTTTAGTCTGAATAAGATCCCAGCTCCTATCTTCAAATTTCAGGTGTTCAGGGAGGAAGCATTCGGATGTGGAAGCAGGATAGAATTATATCCGTGGGCTATAATCGTCAACATGTTGAATTACCAAATAATACTCGACATATCGGATACGATTTACACTATCGAATCTTACGAAATAATTGCTCCGCCGTGTATCGATGTAAGTGACGGTCTCAATTTGTGAATCAATTCACCCGATGTGTAATGAGTGATGGTCAGTTCATTTCTTTTTCCAGAGTACGTTTAAATTAGGTCTCGTGGAAGACCGACAAAATCATTTATCTGGCATATTACAGCTATCAGATGATCAGTCATTTCCAATACCTAGAGTGACCGGTCGCATACCTATGAATGGATTTATTACGACTATGATCGACTGCGATGATTACGTATGTAATTTGCAGCAACCACTCTAATAACGAACGAATGTTCTTGGAAATTCGTTGTGTTTAGCTTATAGGTACTATCCAATTATGTTCTTCTAGGTAACATTCGTGAATATCACATCGAAGAATTATAGAGAAATGCGAATAATTAGCGTTTGCTCATCGTATGTGATAAACAATAGTAGCAGTTTCCATATAAACTGCAGTGCTTGGGTTGTCTGTCGTTCGGGAAACAAAACATCAACATCCTTCGATATTCCTTCTTCTTTGGCGGACAAATCTATCAGCTTGGCGGCTAAAGGAAACGCATCAGTGTAAGTTGAATACGATATTAAAGTGTAGTTTGTCTGAAGTAAAAATAATAATTGGTCGATGGTCGTGAACATTCGTCCTCTTCAGGTATCTTTTCTGGGGTAAAACATATTGCTGCTTGAATATGTTGGTGGAGTTGTATTCATCTTGAGATTCTTCAACAGATGCATGTTAGAATCATCCCTAAAAACAAATTGTTAATGTGGGTTGATATAGAACAATAGAACTGTTGATACAAGGATATAACCACTGGTGATAGTACTAGTATTTGACGAATGATTTTCCCTTATTCTTTACTGAAATTATGTGGTTGTATTTACCACTGTTCTGCCTGTGATTCTTCGATGTAATTTGTTTCCAAAGCATTTATGTTGAAGAGTGGAATTACTTCTGTTTCTTCTGCTATTGTATATGATTATTGAATCCTGTTATTCAGTTGAGTGGACTTGGCGCAGTACCAGAAAATATCAGCAATATCGATAAAAAGATTACTTAATTCGTAGATAGTTACTACACTAGAATAACATCAGTTAGGTACTGAACATTCCGAATAGGTTCTTGGTACCTTATAACGTATCATCGTATTATAAATAAGTTTTCCTCTTCAAATTTGTTAACAAATTATTTGTATTCTGCAGCAGGTATCATAACCCTGGCTTGAGGTTTACGGGCTGATAGGCGGATACATAACTGTTGGCATAACTCTTGACAATAGTACTAGAGTTATACGAGTAGAGTTTAATTAATAATTTTCTATTCCACCAGTTATCTTTTTTCTCGAATTATGATTGATTAATGACCATACTGCTTTTCAGCCTGTGATTCTTTAGTGTAGTTTGTTTCCAAAGTATTCATGTTGAATTATTTCTGGTTTTCTGTTACTGCATTATCATCATCGAATCATATTTTACTCAGTCAAGTTAACTCGTTATTCATTACCTGCAAATATCAGCAATGTTGATAGAAAGATCACTCAGCGCACGGGTACTTAATTTCTCATCTTCGCGTGTAGGTACCTATAATGATGTTTGATGATTAAATAAGCATCGTTCCTGGGAGGCTTGTACTCAAACTCCATACAATTGTGAAATAATGAAAAAGTGCTTTGTTTTACATCGTACTTATTTCGTATGTACATGTATGTGTATAGGTAGTCGTTTCAATGTAAAAGCTGAAAACATTTTCCAAATATCAATTAAGTACTCGTATTTTCCAACAGTGGTCAGTCAATAATTAAGTGGTACAAAATAGGAAGCGGAGATGTCCAAGTTCTGCCGTATCTAATCTTGAGTGTGAACGGAAGTTTGGCGTGCCCAGTGCGAATATGCGATTTGTCGGAGAAACAACGATATCCGGTTATATTTTCATCCAAAAAGCTGCATTCAGAATTTGACAAGTTACCTTGCATTTTCATGACTGCTCAGCAAAGCGAAGGACAAGTATTTCTGACAATATGGGATGAAATAACGCCGCACATAACAATCCACAATATGAGTCAGTTATCGCTAAACATAATTTCATCTAAATTAGAACACGGTGAGTACAGTGTTGATTACAATATAATTGTGTTTTTACGATTCAAACAGAATTATGCAAGATTTCCGACTTGCAAGTCTGGTATATCTGGATTTTATTTTATGACCTATGGTAATAAAAACTTGTTACCGATGAAGAGAAATTTTATCGACAAACAGTACACAAAATTGCACCCTACGTTATACCTGCTGTCGACGTTTGATATTTTTAAATTTATATCTCATTTCTTGACCAAATATTGGACCTCCCGTTGAAATTATCTATCAACTTAATATTCAAAACATACTGAAACGCTGTATCTAATTATTTTCATAAACTGAAACAGGAGTCGAGGGAATCTCTTATTGCCTCGATTGGAACTGGAAGTTCAGTATCGCCGCTCAATCTTCCGCTCATTATCACATTCAAAAACAGGTATCAGAAAAGCATAAGAAACAAATCACGGAATATTTGATGTTTTCCGTCGAAAGCGCCAAACCTGTAAAACGTAAGTTGAACTCGTGATCTTACAGTTCTTTAATTTGAAAAATAAAGAAATTGAAAAGCACATTTGATTTGTTTGCAGAAACAAAATGGTCTTCTGGAGTACCGCTGAGTCCATGTGTGAACCAACTGATTACGTTGCCATTATCTCAGCACCATATTAAAATGGCCATTTTCAGAGACGGCTTTACCTACATCGTGTGGATCGAATCGGCAACTGCGGATGAATTATCGGCTAAAATGATTCGTGCCCGATTGTCCGAATCATTTTTACCTATAAAAGAAGGAGGTAAACTAATCTCGGGTATTAGTTATTGATGTTAACAATGAAGTGATTGACTTGAATTGTGCAAGGTGCGCGGATAATTAAGTTCAAGTCGGAAAATTATCTATCATTTACCTAGTGATTATGAATTGCTTTTTTAGCGGTAATCCCACTGGCGCAAGAGAACTCCAGCATGACTGTGAACGGTGAATTTGAAATTCCTTTACGCTTGATTCAGTTATACAGTGATAGTAAGTTGTCCATTTCATATATGGGGATGAAGGTGGATTGACTGAGCCCTCGTTTATATTTTACGCCTTCCACTGCTATGTACTTTCTGGAATCAATACGAATATTTCATTTCACCAGGTATTTTTAAGCCGATTCAGACTAATATTGTTGTTGACGAAGTATTTTTTACTTTGGTGCATGAGGATGAATTAACTTTAGAGGAGAATGACATCGCCTCATTTTGCGCTAAAAATGTTTTACTCAATTTCAACTCCATCCGAAATCCGGTAAGTTGTGAAAGTGATATTCTCTTATTTAAAACAAAAAATAATATTCAATTCGAATAAAGATATCTCTTAATAATTTTCAAGTTTTGGTGTACACGCGTGGTTCTTTTTTTTTAGAACGAAGTAATGGAACAAATTCAGTGTCGCATTGATATCGGGGGCTATCAACTGGATAACAACGAGTACCACCTGCGTGCATTCGATTTTCCGGTGATATTATTAAACCAGCCAGTCAAAATGGAATCTGGCTCTCAGCCTACCTATCATGTTGAAGACCTGCTGTTGATGCGTTTCGAAGAGCGCGAATATTCAGCAATGAAAATAAATATTTGCCTTAAAGCTGAGAAATATTTCAGTTGTGGTGAGTCTAATGAAATAAATACATTATTATTTAAATTTCCTGTGCAGCAGCCTGCATTATTGAGGTTCATTTGATACGCTTTATTTTGAACCCGATTTCAGAAATCATACCAGAAAATGGTTATGTAGTGGGGATCTAAGAACTAGGACAGCCCCCCCCCTTCCACTCAATCTAAAAAATGCATACTGAATAATTTATCTGATTCTAACTTGGCCTCTCGGTTGACGTCGTGTTTACTCTTAAAGTAACCGTGTTCTATGCAGAGTGACATCGGCCCCTTTATCATTTAAAACCATTAATACAAATTTGTGAGTTGGACTAGCTCGAAGTTAGAAATTTATACTTTTTAATTCAAAATATCATTTAAGAAAAATAAGTGTGACATTTCATTCTACTCTGACAGTATTGACCAAGCTTTGAGAATGATGCATGGGTACGAAGATAGATTACGCTGAACTCCTTTGGAAAACGATTATTATAAATGAAATTCTATTTGTTTCGATATGATGTTCTGTTATTGATCTAGAGTTGAAAATCTAGCCCCTACCCTTTAAGAAAAGCATGGATCCAAAACAAATAGACGGACAAAAAGATAATCCCCACAGGTGTAGTGGAAGTCTGAGAAACAGTCCCTCCCGTGTCGAGTTTGAAGTCAAAAATAGTCTCATTTGTTAGTGCCCTCCTAATGAATGGGTTAATTTCATTAGTTCTCTACTTGTTCTCGAAATGTTTCCAAAAACCGAAGCAGTGGCTCGGAAACTAGCTCCACACCATTTTGAATTTAGAGTCATAATGGTCGCGTTCGTTAGTGTTTTGTTTGTTCAAGCATTTAATTCTTTCTTGCTTCTCCCTTTCCTATTTCCCGTGTTATATTAGGAGAAACTGAGGAAATGGTAGCCCTGCCTCGTATTGACTTCGATGTCAGAAATAATATTTTTTATTAATGCAGACATTCGTTTCGATAATACTCACGCTTTTCCACTAACTTTAAGAGAAAGGGACAAAGAAAATAATGGTCCTGACCTCGACTTTGAGCTTAGAGTTGAAAATTATCTTATTCTTTAGTGCTTTGTTAGTATGAGAGTATGAACGGAATATATGCCAGTAATAATAAAGCAGTAGCGAATGAGACTAGTTTTGACTCCAACTTAGAAATTGTATTTTCCTTGGATACTGATAATTTTGAGGAAGGAGCATGAACATTGAGAAGATGAATACCTGCGCTAAGAAGCGCTAACGAAGCAATAAGAATAAGGTTATTTTTTATGTCACCGAATTCAAAATTGAGGGTAGGCTACAATTTCCTTGGTCCAATCCTCGGTTTTTTGGAAATAATTCGAATAATGATTGACCATTAATGAATCCATACATTAATAAAGCACCAACAAATAAACCCATTTTGGAGGGCAAAATCTGAAGGGTGTATCGCTGTTTTCTCCTACCGCGAAAGTATCTAGAGAAGGGGGTTGAGCGCTAACCAAATTATTATGTGCACTTAGGTGCCCTGACTGAACATTTACGTGCTCTAACGAAGTTTTAACGAATGAGCTTTGTTTGAGCAATGTAGGGGACGGTGAAGTGGACATTCTTGGATTCTGACCCAACGAAATAACTTTTTTTTTTTAAACGGGGTTCTAGAAAATATTTCGTTACGCCAAGAAAATCTGTTCCCTACTGATACAGGACGGCTGTGTGGGGAAGAGGAGGAGAGGTGTGATGCAAACGCCAGTTTTTCCCGACGAGTCCTACTATTTTTGTAGAGAGCAAATAATATACTCAAACACTACAGAACAAAATTTAAAAAAAATGAGGTGAGATTCTATGATTTTAGTTATATTTTGATTTGTGAATATGGTGACGCTATCCATTTTCCTCTAGAACCTCTCGATTTTCACTTTAGTCCTTCACGAATAGCTACACTGATATTGTGAACGCCCATAATTGTATAATCAAAAAATTAACATCGGCATTAAATTCCTTGTTGAAAATACATCTAAAATCATATATTTTTATGTCACTGTTTTTTTTAAATTTTCAAATTTTGTGTGGTGTAATATTTTAATAGAAACTTAGCTATAGATACAAAATAAAATGGGAAATAGAAATTAGGTTTTCATTTTTTCGAATTTTCCGACGTAAAAGAAACTCAGTGACGCGTCGCAGTTTTACTTTTTCAGCTATTTTTAACCTCGTTTCTTCTCCCTGCTCTCCCATATAACCGGCATTAGTTTTTGTGCTTACTTCAAAGAAATCAATTCATTATAAATCAGCTTTTCTCACGCGTAACTGTGATAGTTTCTTCTCCTTTTCTGGTAACCTTTTCGGGTCTATCTCGATCGGGTTTTCTCCAAATTGCTTGAAAGTGACGTGTTTTGTGCGAAAACTAACGTTCCGATTACTCGAAAATGTTATTCAGATGTTCGCGACTTGTACTTCGCTGTTTCGCCGATGAACGTGTACCTGGAAGACAAGTACCTGCTGAAGCTGCGAACCGCGTTGGAGAATATCTTCTCAGCAACAATGGAATCGTCCAGTTTGGAAGAAAATTCGTATAAATGCGACGTACACGAGGCGAATCCGATGAAATTGGATTTTCTAATGAATTCGGGGTCGTCGACTCCCGCTCCCGAAGCGGTCGACAAAGAGAAAGCGTGCGACTTGCCAGCACCCAAAGCAAAAAGCTCGTCCAGCAAATCGGTGAACGTGTCGGAATGCGACACCGAGGACAAGAACTCGATGACCCCCGTGCTGCCGGAATCGAGCTTCCAAAATGAAGACGTCAGTCAGAAGGCAGCGCCTGTCGATGGCTGCGCCGAGGAAACCGATGGCAGGAACAGCGTTTTGTCGCAATATAAAGAGAATCTCAATTGCATTCTAGTGCCGAAGGAAGTGATGAAAAGATCGAGAAGTATCGCCAGACCGTTACGGTTGCGTAGTATTCATATTTCGTCCTTCAGCCTGACGGTCAGCGTGCACACGTCGACCACGTTTTACATCGCCTTGGATCGTTCGCCTCTGAAATTCTCCGAGTTCAAGAAGGAGTTCCTGATAACAACGCCGTTCGAATTTGGTAATTTGCTGGTCGTCCATTATTTCTTCGGCGCGATATACGGCACCGGATGGGCAATCGGCTCCCTCGAGTTTGTCGGCTCGCCCGGAGTTTTGGCAAGAAATTTGGGCACCGGGATCAGAGACTTCGTGTCGATGCCCATTTACGGTATCGCCAGCGGTCCTCGCGGTTTCGTGCTCGGAGTGGCTCATGGATCGGCGTCGCTGATGAAGCATGTAATGGAGGGTAAGTGACCAAATCAAGCGATATAATGGAAGTAGTTTTCTCCAGTCGATGCTATTCATCGAATTCACGACTGCGAGTTGATCGGGAGGAGGGAGGGATACAGAGAATTTATAAATTCCGGTATTCTCGAGCGTTCATTTTATTGTTCATGAATTTTCTTTTATCAAATTAAATTTTTGTAGGAACCCTGTCTTCGGTTACAAATTTCGCCGGCAGTTGGGCACGAACACTGAACAGATTCACATTGGACGCGGACGATCTGTTGCAGTCTGAACAAGTCAGAAGATTTCCTCCGAGTAATATCGCCGAAGGAGTTCTACAAGGTCTCTCCGAATTCGGAATCAGTTTGTTAGGTGAGAAAACGCATTACGTACCATTTGTTGTTTTAAAGGTAACGCGATCACGACCTGCTATTGGCTTAGGACAATATAAGAAATAAAGATGTTGGGGGACGGGGGGATTGTGCTCAAAGTACAAGGTTCTTGCTCTGGTAAATCTCAAGCATATAAAAGGAAAAAACTCGACTTTCTAAAGGCCGCATCCCCAAATTGATTGTAGGTATGTAAGATAAAAGTAATGCATTTCATAAAATTTTGAAGAGAGGAGGTTCAGGGGCCCAAATCTCCCATGAAAAAATGCGTGTAAAATATGTAGATTTTATGCCGTTGGATGTTTCGTGTGGTATAGAAGGTCACCAAAAATATTCCTGAATGTGAAACTTGTTTAATTCAACAAAGTAGATGTATGAAATGAATGAGAATCGGCAAGGGGGCAAACGAACCGTTTTCCGAACCCTCCCTCATGAATTTTTCAGGAATGCGTATATATTCACAAAACTTAGCCAACAATTTTTCAGGAGAGCCGGAACTCAAAAAATTTGTTTACCTAAGCCGAAGTTCGGAAACGAGATTATATACTGAAAACGGAGCCGGGGTCTGAAAAAAAAGATCTGCTGGAGCTAAAGTTCAGAAAAAATTATTTACTATAGCCAGAGTCGGGGCTGGAATTGATTCCAGAATTTTGCTGGAATTGGAGTCAAAACCAATTTTCAGCGACGGTTCTGGCTCCGATTTAGGCTCTGGCCTGTTCCTTCTCTTTCTTTTCATTTCCATTCTTCCACCTAAAAGTAACCGAAGCCGAAGTAAAAAACGAACGTTTGGTAAAGCCGGAGCTAGAGTTTGTTAGGAATTATTAGCCAAAACTGGAACCTGAAAAAATTGTTTGCCGGAGCCAGAACCAATTCTTAAGAATTCTGGTGAGAGCTGGAGGTGAAACTGGAGCTAAATTCGAATTTGCTCGTTAGCCAGAGCCAGGTTAAAGCGGCTCTTATTGTGAGACTGGCTGCGGGCCTCTACAAAAAACTCATGAAAAACGATTGCTTCTCCTTCAAATAAGTCACGCTACTAAAAAGCATCCTACTCCTTTCCCCTTTCCACTCACTGGAATCAAATTATCTTCAAAATTGAACCGAGTGTGAAAATTAGTTTTTTTAAATAATGTATTCAGATTTTTTATCGGGCACCGATTTGAGCACCGCATTTGACATTTTATCCTAATTAGAAGCGAAACAATGTGACGCAGTGACGCATGAATATTTTTTCTTTTTTCATTATTCCAGAGAGGTCAAGTACACTTTATTAAGTCTTTTTTTTTTTTGACATGCTATGGAGCACAAAGACAGGAATTTCATGTTATTCGACAAGCACAAGCTCTGAAAATAGAAAAGAATGGTGTTACCTGAACAAAGTTTGATTTTGGAAATAACATTGACCCCCTCCCCACCATGAATGTGAGATTTGGATTGTAGCGGCCTAAATTCGCAACACATTGTTTAGTTTTCCATCATAGTCTATTTTGCCCGTTTGACGGGGGAAATGTTAAATTTGCGGTCAAGATCAGAAACAGATCAAAATTCTAATGCGATAATCAATATCAGCAGCTCCCTCCCCCCTCCCCTACTTAAAATTTTTTTTAAATTAGTTTGACCCTTTTTAGGTCTGAAATGGAGATTTTTAGACCCAAACTAGTAGGGCCAAATCAAAGACCTGATGCAATATTTGGAATCATGGACCCAAAAAACCTTATTTCGATACTTCGTTCAAATTTTCAAAACAATGTAATTTTCCCTGTTTTAAGTTCGATATTTTCACTTTTGGGCCTTAATTAAGACCTGATCTAAAATCTGATACGATATTGGGAGTCAGCGACTTGAAAAAATCTATTTCGATATTTTCTTTAGTACCTTTCCATTCAGGATTTCCAAGTTGGTGGTACGTTGAAGCCCCTCCCTTCATAAAGAGACAATTTTTTGCCAAAAAAAAGAGAAAAAAAAAGAAGATTACTTGTTGCTGAATTACTTATTTTTGTCTTATAAAGACCCGATTTCATGCGGATTAATTCATGGAACACCTTGTAGAATATGAAAGAGGTAATACAGTAAGTAGTGGCGGATCTAGAAATTTTCCAAGGGGGGTGTTTTGAAAATAGAACTTTTTCCACCCCCGCCCCCTAAAAACCGAGATGGATGTCTCAGTTGATTTGTGATATTTTTTGAAGTCCATACAAGACTACAGCACTGCAGATGTACATGTTCACTACATTTTTATATAATGTATTTTTGCAATGTTTTTTTTTTCGGCCCGAAGGGGTGTCCAAGCCCCCAAAACACCCCCCTAGATCCGCCACTGACAGTAAGCTTTTACTATGTGTTTTCCAGTTATAGTCATGTGGGCCAATCACTGTTAAGTAATAGTAGCCCTTCAATTTGTGTTTTCTTATTGGTTGTTGAATGTCGTCAAAAAGACAAACCATTATTGTGTTCCTATTATGAGGGTAAAAAATGGTTCACTATCAAAGTTCGTGATAGTCTTTCTTGAAATATTGTTTTATTAATCTCTGTATTATTTCTAGTCCTCTTTCTCATATCCTGTATAGTGAGTGTTTCATATGTTTTTGGTTAAATTGTTGTTGTCATATTTTAAGGTCACTGGAGTGTTTTCCATATTATAGTGATTTTGTCATTTTAAGTTCTTTGATCATTCGTGGTCATTAATTCTTGTGAGGAACTTCCTGCCTATTTTTCCAATGTATATCATTTTATTATTTTCACAGTCTAGCTTGTATACTGTTTCTGTTTCATCATTACTCGCTTGGTTAATCATTGACTCGTTCCTTATACCATGTCGTATGTTGTATCAGTTGAAAGTTCAGTTGTAATTTGTTCATGTATGTGGTTACATTTGCTCTTGAGGATTTTCTGTTTCTGTTCGTTGTGTTAGTTGTCATTTGACCATCTGTTATTTTGTTCGTTATGTTATCTGTGATTTGTGGTTGATATTCGTTGTGTGTAGCTATTTGTTTTTATTATGTTCGTTTATTTATTTATTTATTTATTTGGTCTTTATTATTGTTCAGTATTATAAGTTCTGCAACAGTAGTTGTGTACTGCCGCTATTTTGTCTTCATGGTGGTGGTGTAAGTCGTTAAGTATTATTAGGAGTTGAACGCGCAGTGGCTGACGTCTGGTGGCAGAACTAGCAACTTCAAAGTTATGGTAAGAAAAATTAATCGCTCCAATAAGAAATGTGCTGGCGATGATTTGATATTTTGGAATGCTTAAAAATGACAATTTAATTTTTAAAAGTATATTTTAACAAAATGCAATTCTGTGCGTCGTGGACTACAAATAAAAATGGTCATCTAAAGAGAATGGACGTTCGAATGTTCGTAAAACAAGAACAATTTTGGCTTCCCATGTACAAAAATTTGAAAAATCGGTATCTTCATGTCTTACATGAATTTGTGTGTTTCCTAAAGTTAGTGTGTATTTTGTGTATATTACAGTCAATTGTAGCGTTCCTGATAAAGCGCTTCAGCTTCCAATTAAGTCTGTGTGTGTTCATTTTCTGTAGTATATGTTCAAGGTGATCTTCTTTGAGTATGTTATTCAGTATTTTTTTGTTTAGTTATGTTGGTAAGTCAAAAGAGTTGATTGTTTCTTTTTCCACTATTGTATTGAGACTTTATGTTGTCGTTCAGGTTTTCTGTTTTTGGGTAGAATTGGTCAAACTGTTTCTCTGTCCCGGAACATGTAATTGATGTAGGTATCGCTCCCACGTACCTTGTTTGCTGTTGTGTATAATGTTTACAAAGTTGTTCATATAGATTTCTCCTATAGTATGGATAAAAGTGGCGACCTAGTTGCTAGGCCTGTTGAATAATATCCGGAAACATGCTGGCACGTTTTCAACAAGAAGTTCGAAAGAGTCTGCACGCAGTTTTCGATGAATCTGAATGGAAGTCTTCTCACTGACAATTAACGTGTCCAGAATAAGGATTTCACGTTTTCCTCTCTTAATATTATCATTTTTGTTTGACTGAAATTCTCTTTCACAGGTGGCATTAGTGGTATCGCTCACCATCCCTTGCAGTATGCCGTGTCCAACACCGGCAATAGAAGTCTGTTGAATAGCATCAGTTTGGGAATTGTCGGCGTACTGACACGACCGCTCAGCGGAGCAGCCGAACTGGTAGCCAGAACTGGTCAGGGAATTATGTCGCATGTCGGCTGGAATGCGGTCCCGGTGGTACGAATCGAAATACTTTTCTTTTTCGGAATACTCTGTCGACGTGTTTGTGTTTTCGGCATTGCGGGGCCACGTATATGCATTTCAACGCTGTTGATTGTGTTCGCAGATACGGAATGGAACGTCGGCCAGCAAGAACTTCTCGAGCTTACAAATATCCAATCTGAAATGTCAGTGGGAACGAGTGTACGAGGATGTGATATTCACCGTCGAAGGGGTTGATGCTCGGAACATAGTTTGCTCGCTGTGGATTATTCTGACTTGCAATAATCTGCATATTGTTGAGATGACGAACGTCGGCCGGAAATTCGCGTTCGAATTGCAGCAGCACGAGTTCCGCGGTAGCGATGAGGATCCGACTTTGATTGTTGTACAGAAACCGGTGCTGAATTACAAGGTAAGTGGTTGGAAATTTCGATCGCATCGCGTTTTGGTAGTGCGTGATCTCAAGAGAGCCCCTTTGGTTACGTATTACAGAACGCGGAGGATTTTTCTCGAGCTCGCACTTTCAAGTTTATAAACGATACGAATCAGAGCTTCAGCATCAAGACTCAATATTCGGCGGAGAATTTACTTTACCCCGACAAAACAGACGTAGTGTTCAGTTTCTACGTGAATCCTCAAATTAAGAACTTTCTGTTGAACTTCATCGGGTTTGTGAAAAATGTTTACGATTAACTGCAAACGAAGCGAATCGGAATTGCGGATTATAAGAAATCCCCTTTATTTGTCATATCTGGCGGAGCATTATGTTAAAATGAAAAACGCTGTCATAGACCCAGACTGGACTGTTTGAAGATAGGCTCTTCTTTGGGTAAGCTGAAGATAAGATTATTGATGGATCTTCGATTTCCCCTGTGATAAATTATCAGTATTTAACTTTTGAATGGGGGGGGGGAGGCATTTTGTTGATTTGCAGAAACACCAACAGTTGCTGAAAGCGTATTTCAAATACAAATTCTATTTTCAAATTTACTAAAGATATTTCGTAAAATTGGTGTATTTTGTTACAATGATGTTCGTACGTATTCGTTTCTATTCGCATGTATAGGGGAGTTTCCAAAAATATATTATTATAAGTTATTTTGATAATTTTAAGGCTGTGATAATTTTCCCCTCGTACACGTTATTTTTGAATTTTATTTATGCGAGCTACATTCTAGCACCTTGATAATTACGTGATCCTAGCGTTATTTTATTTTATTAAACTGTTCGTTGATTTTTGAAGAAACGTTCTTATCTTAAAGAGAGTATTGTGGTGCTCCCAAGAAAATGGTCTAGACCATCTGCATCAGAAAACTTACGAGTACAATTTATCCGTTCGTATCCTTTGAAGTTGGAAACATTTTTACTTTGTATTTACGTCTTGTGTATTCGTTTTGTTTTCATTTCATATTTTCTGGATAAATTACGAATATACCAATTAAAACTGGAAAGCGTAAAATGAAGGGAAAAACGAAAGTAAAAGTCAGGAAACTGAAACTTGGAAAAAAATTATTTGCTGAAGCCGGAACCAATTTCTTGCTGGCATTGGTTTTGGCTCTTCAACTTCCCTCTCGTCTTTCTTCTCCTCTTTTACCTCCTCCGGACCCCTCCCACTCAACTTTTCTTTTTGAAAATAACCGGAGCCGGAGCAAACTCTATATTTTTGGCGACGTCGGAGCTCGATGTAAATTATTTGTTCGAGCAAGAGGAAGAGTCCGAGGAATAGAGCAAGCTAATTCGGAGCAGTTCCGATTTCGAGGCCGGCCTCGAGTTCCTGATAAAAGCCGAGGATACTCGAGGATGAAATATTTCCAGAAATAACATTTTCTTCTTCATTTTGGGAAAGTATTACAATTTTAATTTAAAAAGAAATAATTTTTAAATTTTAGTTTCTGCTTAGTGTTTTTCTGATCCTATCAGACGTTTCTGTTTCCACGAATGAATCCAGTCTCCTGTGTGTAGCTTATTTTTTTCAATTTCTTCAGGTGAAAATAAGGGAAAATGAAAGCTAGGATAATACGAAAAATGCAAGAAAAATGTCCAATTTCTTGCTTCCTCAGCTAAAAAATTACTTCTTCCGATTTCTCTTCATATCCAGCTTCATTTTTTGTGACATTTAGGTGAGGGTTAATGGGATTAATTTTACAAGAAAAATGAATATTGCAGTGTAAGTATACCACAAACATTAAAGTACCTTTATTTCGTTGCCTTAAAAACTAACAAAAAACATTTATTATCTACTAAATGTGTTTTTAAATGTTGAAAATGTGTTTTTCTGTTTTGAAATACTCGGTAGATGTGTGATGTTTTTATTCTTGAGAAATTTCTCCCCTCCCCTCCTAGTTTTTTTTAATCAGCTTCATTACTTCGTTTATGGGAACAAAAATTGAAGTGAAGAAACGAAGCAACAAAACAACTGTTGATTCTTAATTTTTTCTGTCTGCATTTGATGTTTGGTCGTTTGGTGTTATTCTTATTCTTGCAGAACGCTCCCTCCGGCTACTGATGCGATAGGTACTCGAAAAGGTAGTTTCCGGTGCCGGGGTGTGGTGTCATAGGGGCCACTTTGACATGCGTGCATCGCCATATGTCTCACTACACCATTCTGGGAGAACGCGTACACTTCAATCGGGGTCTGATCGAATAATCTAATTCAATTTTCTAAATAAATAATTACTCGAATATCCTTAATTCTAATACCTTGTTCAGTTTTTTTGCGGGGGGGGGGAGTTGAATTGGTTTTCAAACGAGGGGAGGTCAAATGTAATGCTTAAATTAGGGCTGGATCAGATGAAATTCTCGAACTCGGTGACCCAGAACCGGTATTCCGATGCTTCGTTCGATTTTCCAAGTCGAATCAATTTTGCTCATCTGAAGGAATCAAATTTTAAGTTCAAATCGGGATTAGACCGAAAGTCGATTTGAATTTTTGAACTAATTCTAGCACCTATGGTTCATATTATTCATTCAAGTCAATTTTTACCCATTTTGGGTTTGAAATTTGGTATTTTAGGCCCAAAAATGAAAATAAAATTATCTATTCGAAATCAACGACCCAAAAAGACCGCTGCCGCGATGTTTCGTTCAATTTATGAAGCTTTGTTAATTTTGCTTTGGGTCATATCGAAATTCTAATGCCATATTCGAAATCAGCGATTCAGAAAATTTCAGTTTTTTAGCCAAGTTAATTGCATCCGTTTTGAGCCCAAAATTTGAATCTTAGTGCCGAACCAGGATGGAATCAAAAATCTGATGCGATATTGAAATTAGCGATGCCAAACTCCGTGTTTCGATACTTTGTTTAATTTTTTGAGACAACTTAGTTTTGCACTTTTTGGGTTCGAAATTTAAATTTTTGGACTCGAATCGGGATAAGTTCAAAAATCGGATGGGAAAATCGAAAAGAACCCTCTCTCTGGCTTACCCCCTTGTGAATTTGCATACAAAATATTACCTAATCCGCTAGTATAAAAATAACTTGTTAAGTCACGAACATCTCTGTAATGATTCACTTGACGCATGTAATCTTCTGAAACTTACAATTATTTCAACCTTCGATTACTCGGACGATGATATCGAAATGCCCATTTATATTATAATTGAAAATGTTGGTGTGTGATGCCGGTGCGTGGGCGTGTTTATTTGGAACTGGTTCCGAATATCGCTTTGAAATCCACGTTTTATTCTTTTTAAAATGAATTTAAGGTCGAGTGCACAAATTTCCATAAAAGGCACCTATATGTGCCGGACACTCGTTTCGAATTACGGACATATCGTAAGTGCGTTTACTATCACAATGACCGTCGCTGGAAAGACCATCTTCTGGTGCGTTGTCTTTTGGTGTTCGGTTTTCAGTTACTGCGCCCAGAACCACGAGCAAGACAGAAAGCAAAATGAAGTTAAAAAATATTTCAAAAAACTCAAAAAGAGAGAAGGCGCCATTCTGCTCACCAACGGAAAGCATAATTACGAAGGTACAACTGGTTAGTTTCTTATTCGTTGAAACGAAGATCTTTTTGAAATTAAATGGATATCGAATGATTTTGCGACAGGTAACGTCGAGATATTCCACAACGGAATCTGGGGAAGCGTATGCGACGATGAATGGGATTTGAAGGACGCCACAGTCGTATGTACCCAGCTGGGATTCAAAGGAGTGAAACGAGTCACTCACAACTCATACTTCGGAGCAGCTGCCGGTAATAATTTAATTTTGATTTTCGCCTAACCCAATGCAAATATTAATTCGTGTACTTCATCTTGTAGATCGATTTTGGATGGACAACCTCTACTGCACCGGGAATGAGAAACATTTGTCTCAATGTCACTTCGAAGGCTGGGGCCTGAATGATTGCGACTCCACCGAAGCAGCCGGCGTCGTGTGCGATACGACGCTAAATTCGACATCCACCACTCAAACGCCATCGGTGAAACTTAAACGGCGAATTAAGGTAAATAGCCGGAACGCATTCAATACATATTTTAAATGTGTAAACAAGGGGTGTTTGATCCCCCCCCCCTATCCAAAAAATCAATTTTTTAAATTCATTTTTTACATCGAAAAACATTCTTTCTTAGAAATTAACAGTTTTTCGACCAAACACTTTCCTACATGTACTCCCTTTCCCTCCCAAACAGAAAAAAAAAAGAACTGTACTTTATTTAAATATTTCTTCTCGGGAATTCCAACCAGAGATATTAATTATGTAAAATATCGCCCTTATTCTTCGAAATATATTAACCTATGCGTTTGTCCAAAATTAAGCTCAAATGTACCCATACTTTTCGTAATATGCTTTTGCGCTTGTACTACATGTACAATTCACCAGAATAAGTGCAAGAATACTGAAGCAATACTGAAAATACTGAACGCATGGAAATAGATGGGGTGTGAGGGTGTGATGCTCCCGATCCCCACGAATCTTTGGAGTCGGAATCTTTTGGCCAATCCATTTAGTTGACATTTTGGACGTCGGTCGACAAACTGTAAAGGTCATTGAACCTTTTTTCTTTCTTTTTTACGTGCAAAATGTGGTGCTGAGTCAGCATTGTCAAACTATTTCCACTCCCTTCCCCTCCAACGGGCTCTCGACGTCCTGACTGTTGGAAAACAATAAAAATTGAAAAGATTAAAAGGGCTGTGGAGACTGACGCAGACAGAAAGGAGTGACAAAGCTAAACTGTAAAATAAAAAGATTCTGAACAACGCTACGGCTTTGTTTTAATCTGGTTGATGAACTTCTTCGGTCGTTTAATCTCTCATTTTTTTTTTTTCAACGAATTGTCTTGTCTTTTTCACTTTTTAGTCTTTTCATCCCTCTAGTCTGTTCATTCTATTTTCAGTATTTGTATCTTTCCATCTCTTTCTTAGTTCTTAGTCTTTTCTATCTAATTAGCCTTCTTACAATTTTCTTAATATTTCTAGGTTCCTTTCCTTAGTCTTTTGTTTTATCCGTTTCCTTAAATAGTACCTATTTTTTTTCTTCAGTATTTTTGACGAAGAGTGAACCAAAGTTGTAATCCTTAAATATTCTCTTGCGCTCGTAGATCAGTGAATACAATAAATACACTTTTATGTCTTGAAAACCAAAACGTGATATAATACGTCCTTTTATGTTAAAATATGATTTTGTTAAAAAATAATGTCTATACCTATATACAGGCAAATTACGATTTCATGTTTAGATATGCAAGAAAAATATGCGTTTATGTTAAAATGCAGCGATGCACTCTTTCATCCAATTTAGTAACTCTAATTAGTGACTCGTGAACCCCGTAATTTATTTAATCAACTTCGACATCGGATGCAGAAGAAACATGCAAGAAAATATTTTTGGTTGCTCTTATGATGACGTCTAATTGGCAGGATATGCTGCAGTCCAGTTTGCAAATCAGACTGATGGGAGGCCGTGTACCCGAGGAAGGACGAGTAGAGGTGAAGTACAACGATTCAGGTAATTTTCCTCTGCGTTATCATTTTCAATACTTGATGAGACAATTTTGGAAAATTACAGCTGAAATGTTCCAGGTTGGGGCGTTATTTGTGGAGACGGTTGGAGTCTGCTAGAGGCCATGGTGGTGTGTCGTATGTTGGGACTGAAGTATGCCAAAAACGCAGCTCAAACCAACTTCTTTGGTGGCAGTTCTTCGAAAATTCTGCTCAGCGGGGTTCAGTGCCGTGGAAACGAAACTAGTCTGGGTCACTGCCACAGTATCGCTCCGAGTGTGAACGACTGTCCCGGAAATCAAGATCAAATCGCCGGTGTAGTTTGTACCACCAGTCAGTATGCATCTTCGTGCAAGTATAATTGTGTATCTATTTGGGGTGACCGAATGTCAACGGTGGTCTCTCATCAACTTCTCTATACCCACAGAGCACAGACTGAAGGAATTGGGACTGCAAGCGAGAAAGAGTCGTCCTCTACAATTTTACGCACGTGAAAAAAAGAAACTAGGTGCTGAAACCCTTTACATTTTAGAAAAATTTATCAGATTGAAATAAAAACGGTCTCACTGGAAAGGGAATTTATTTTGTTCCATTCATTTTTTCGATAAACGCTTTCGTTTTCATAATATTTTGAGATTTTTTCGTATGCCTGCAAAAATGAAATATTCCCCTCGATCAGGGTTACAAGGTAAACGACAACAGCGTGCCACCGCTTTGAGCAGCCCCAATTAGACGAACTTTTTATCAGGATGTGCAACCAAGCATTCTGAAAATTAAAAAATTTAAAAAGAGTTTATTTTCAATGGGGGTCAACCGAAAAATGTGTGCATTACATTTTAACCGACACCGATACGCAAACTGTTGCTACAATGACATCATCACGGCAATTGTTACACGTTCATTACATACACCGAGATATTCGCTATCGTTCTTCAGTCGTATGCGCAAATTCGTTCCTTGCGGTAAATTTTATCATTCGTGTTGTACATAGGAATGTGGATATTAAACCGCATTCGTGCCACAAGACATATCCGTGTTCCTATGTGCCTACTTCTGTGCAGCGAAGGCTCTTTCACTTTTTGCTTCTTGCTGTTCCCTTAACCAAATAATAGTTAGATGTCAGTTGATTCGTTTGCGAGGATATAGTAACAGAAGACGAAGGAATCATCCTCCCTCAAATATTAATAAGTGATCGAATCACCCTGAATTATAAAGTTCGAGTTCTCAGGGGGGGAAAATGAAGTGAAGAACTTTAATTCTCTCGCGTTACAGCCCATGAAGAAATATTTGCTGTCAGACTTTTGGATGTATTAGAAAAGTGGGTGACCCAACATCCCTTTTTTATATCAAATTAATTAGAAGTGAAATCTTGAAAGAAGCATCACCTTTCAGGAGATGAGTTTAGTTTACATTCTGTGCTACCCTGTTACATTAATTTGGATATTGGAGACAGCTGAATTCAAATTTGATTCAAAAAATTTGATTAGACCTCTTTTTGGCTAATTTTGAACATAGACACAAGAATGCACCGATTGCGGATCATTACTCTTCGGAACCACATCTCCTGAACTGGATAAAATGAATACATAAGCTGACAAAACGAAACTTTTTGAGCAGTCAGTTGAATCTGAAATAAACTATTAATGGGCAAACCTAGAATGGTAGAACAATTCGTCTCTATTTGAGCCCCCCGTGGAATAATAATTTGGAGTATTGCTCCGGCTGCATACTCTCTTACCATGTATTGATGCGCCTCAGTAGTTTGGGCCACTGTGCTCAAATTTGATATTTTGATTGAGTGCCTTTTTGGTTGATTGTGTGTGAGTGTTAAATTTCTGTGAATACGTTAAGGCAGGTTCGATTTGTATTGCTCCATAGTGGGGTGCAAGCCTAGGCCGACGAAACAGTTTTTCATGGCTAATTCAATTCAGTATGGAGTCTGATAGGGAGAAAAATAAAAATATTTCTCATTCAATTTAGCATATCATTGAAGCCACCTCTCGAGAGATTGCCTCAGCTCTTATACTCTGTTACCTTGATGCATTGATTCCCTATTTTGGATCACTCAGCTCAAATTTGTCCTGGAATTTTGGTCGGGCTACTTTTTGGCTGACTTGACATCTGGTTTCAACTTTATACATGATAAAGCGCGAGGACTTTTTTCTTTCTTCATTTTTAATCGCGATTCAATTTACATCGTTATTCATCAGATTTACCCGATCTAATTATTGACATCGAAGAATTGGAAAGATCCAGTTATATCGAAGACAGACAGCTGTATTTCCTTCAGTGTGCAATGGAAGAAAACTGCCTCGCAACTTCTGCGTATCGGATACAGCGAGACAGAAAAGCCAATTGGCACTTAGAAACCAGAAGACTGTTGAGATTTACCGCTAAAATAACCAACATTGGCTCTGTCGAATTCCGCCCATTCATACCCAAACATCTGTGGGAATTTCATCAATGTCATATGTGAGTTATTGAGAAGATATATCAGTTTGTACGTTAACGTATTTTGCATTGAAAATTGTACGATACTGGTATTGTTGATTCTTGTAACTTCTAAAATAGGCATTACCACAGCATGGAAGTATTCGCAACTTTCGATGTGCTAGATCAAGGTGGAACAAGAGTTGCTGAAGGTCATAAAGCTTCGTTCTGCCTGGAAGACAATCAATGTACGAATGGTCAACAACCAACCTTCGCTTGTGCTGATTATGGAGATCAAGGAATATCTGTCAATTGCTCTGATATTTATCGTCATAACATTGATTGTCAATGGGTCGACATAACCGAATTAAATCCTGGATTATACACCTTTCAGGTTAGATTATATCAATATTATAATCCCGTTCCTCTACCATGTTCGAAGAACGGTACCATATAAGTCATCACTTTCTTAGAATAAAGTTTTACTCGCGTTTTTCATGAAAATTCAGATAAAAGATCTCATAAGTATATTTAGGTGCTGAGACTGTATAATTGAACCGTACATATCTTTCAGGTCACAGTGAACCCGGAGTTCAAAGTTGCTGAAATGACTTACGGTAATAATATGGCTACCTGTTTAATGTACTACACCGAAACCTTTGTAAGGATTCATAATTGCTATCTTCAGAATCCATAAAAATTGTCAGATTGATTCTAATCTGTGTATCTGATATACATATATTATTAGCGCACATATAACTCTGGTCAAATTCACTAGTCATTCTACAATTAGGATTGTTGCACGTATGTACGCCCGTTAATTTCGAATAAATCCGTTTTATTAACTACACCTACTTTTGCCTACAGTTGTCGGGTGCCAAGATACAGCCACTAAAGTGCTTGTTGATGTCTGTCCAGTGGTTGAGTGGACTGTATCTCTGAATAATAGGTATTATACCTGATTCTGGGACACATTTTCCCCCACTGGTCGACGCCTATTTTTCATCAAATTTTCATGAGAATCAACTCGAAATCAGTAGAACCAATTTTCTTCTATTTCCATACGTTCAATTATGTTCAAAGTGTATTTTTACCCCCGAATTTCAACAAATCTCAGTGTTATAACGTGTCGAACTAACTTTCGTCGGTTGTAGCGTCCACCTCTTTCTTCTTTCATTACCACCTAAGTTAGATATATTCGTAGTTCCTGTAATTTAGAACTATTTTCAGACCATATCAGACATACTCAAGATACGCTAAAACTGAACCTGACTTACTTACTCTAAAGTCCCTCAAGATTGCTCCAAGCCTGTTTTAATCAAAAATTGTCTTGCCAGCACGTTCAAGATTCTTGAAAATACTTTCTACATCTTACTTAAGACTCCCTGAAAATTCTTCGAAGCTTTTATACTTTGGAATTTTCTTAAAGCCTTAAAAACTTGAATTCAACACATTCAGATTTCCTAAGCGCGCGACCCCGATTCCTCAGGTATGATTATGAGTACTTCATCCACAGGCATGGAGGGATGTCCCTCCCCGAAACTACGAAACGTAAGAGCGAAAACAGAACTAGGAATAACACAATTCACTTTTTTATTCAATATATGTTCGTTACAAAATTGGACATGCAACAATACATACCGCATTTGCAGAATGAAAACAAATATAACGAATCCTTACATCGTTCAACAATAAATACAACACATTTTAGACAATCATACAAAATAAACTGCCATTAGCATTAACAGTCTTCAGATTAAACGTAAAAGTATGAATCGCAATAACACACATCAGCGACCACCCCTGATTTCCTTAAATCAATATCAAAAAATACAACGAAAATTAATCACAAAATATACAACATGAATCTACTATCATGTTCTAGTACTCGTAGATCAGCAGAAAAACTAGTCGAAATCGTTCTCCTTCTCGGGTTTAGCAGCTTGATCATTGTCCGCTTGTAATTCTGAATAATTCTTAAGAAAATAAAAAAAATCAATCTGAAACAAATTGTTAAAATAAATCGGTTACAATCGGGGCGACGTCTAGTCGCAGAACTGTCTCGACATTCGGCTTATCTTAAGTTTGTGTTTAAAACGAGACTAATAATATACGTTGGTTCAGCAAGATGAGTGTGCAGACGTGTGTTGCTTCCTTCCTCTCCGTTTTTTTAAATTCACAAATAACCAAAATTTATCAAGTAGAAACACAGAAATGCGTGGATCCTGGATCATCAAATAATAATTGAGATTCACACCATCAACTTTCTAAAAAGAAGTGTAAAGATTTTTTCACAATAATATTTAGAACTTACTCAAACGGTGGTAGTAGTATTCTTGGGCCGGCTTCCCTTAGTCTTCTCGGTATTCTTGGGGTGGCTCATTCTGTATTCTTTGCTCTTCCTAGAACGAATAATGTCTCTCTTGACAGCTTCAAGGCTAGAATCCGCCGACTTGAGAATATCTTCTTCCCATCTATGTAAATCGGAGAGGTATTTATCGTAATATTGTTTAGCTTTCACTCTGTATTCATTCTTTTGCTCTTCGGTCATACTCTGCCATTTAGCACCCATAGCACGTATAAAATCCTAGAATCGCAAAATAGCTCATTACTACTCGTAAGATTTCAAGATAAGTCGAACTGGTCATAGAAGATGAAAAATGTAATGGAGAGTAAAGATTTAAAAGGAATTTACTTTCATTTCGGGGTACTGCTTCGACTCGTTTTTCGAAGCTACCACAAACAAAGCAATCGATGTAATTGGTTTTGGTGGTTTGCCCAGTTCTGTCATTTTCTAAATAACGGAAAATCATTCAATACAAAGCTGATTGCAAAAGTAAAAAACTGGTCAAGATACTGCATCAATTTACTACTTTTTTTAATGCCTTTCTATCAGCAGCTGCTTTTTGGCGTTCAATAAGCTTCTTATGTTCATCTGTTAGACTGCATTCATAGTTTGAAACGGCTTCGACGTACGCTTCAGCAGCTTTGTTGTAAGCAGCCACATACGGAGCTTTCTGTTCGTCACTGAAATTTTTCCAAATTTCACCGGCAGCTTTCACAATATCTGCCAATAAAATGTAAATAATCAGCAGTGGAAAAGCAAAGGAAAAACAATACCAAGGGGTTCGTCTCAATTACCACCTTGTAGCAAGTACTATGCAGATTAGTATTCTGAACAGTTGTATTTCATTTTGACAGCGAGTGAATTTCTAACCAAACAGCTTTCACACTTACTTCAGTATCTGAACGCACTGAAATGAATAGCAATCCAGAATCATAATTCAATATTCACCTGTTTGTGGTACTTCGGGTGATTCTGCGCGCAATTTCGGCTGAACATTCTGCAGAAACCTCAAAAAACTCCCGAGCGGTTTCTTCGGTTTCTCAGGTAAAGTGACTGGAGTAGCAGTCTGGCTCTTACTTTTGCTCGAATCGGCATAACTGTATTTCCCCATTTCAGTCAATTGTCCGCTTCTGAAATGAATGAATGAAGGTACTGAAATCTCATAACCGTCAGTTGTTGCCCGAAGATAGATAACAAATTAGAAAGTAACGAACAAGCAATGACGACTATTCAACCTTAGAACGAAATAACTTTGCCGGGGGAAGAATCTTAGTTGATTCAGGAACTGCATATCGATAATCTATCGGTCCTGGATTTCTGTTTGAGGAGGTCGGAAAGTGAGCAATTTAATAAATAATGTTCTAATACTGTGTATTCATCCAATTGCTAATTATTGTCTTGTCAAAACATCACCTTCTTGAATGAACTGAAAGATTTACAAAATCGTGATGGTTCAGAAATAATTATCAAACAACACCAACTTTACAAATAAATTCATCAATTTTACAGCATTATTAATTATTATCAATAGCAGCACGCGACGGCGAACCCGGTATTAAAGCGGCAGTGTTGCCAGATTTTCTGAAGTTGGAGTCACAACAGAAGCACGTTCAAGTAGAGCCACTATAAAGCCCAAGTACGCGCATACATCATTTTATATCCAACCGCGCCCGTCGATGCCGAATTGACTACGCGGTACGTTCCGCATAGTCGGATTCTGCATCGACGGGCGTGGTTGGATAGAACATGGCGTATGCGCGTACCCGGGTTATATAGTGGCTTTAGTTCAAGTAGGGCTCTATAGTTTCACCTGGGTATACTAAGCCACCATTTTGGTTCATACTGCGCCCGTCAATGCCGAATTGACTACGCGGTACGCTCCGCATAGTCGGATTCGGCATCCACGGGCGCAGTATGAACCATAATGGCGGCTTAGTGTACCCAGGTGAAACTATAGAGCCCTAGTTCAAGTAGCCCAAAATCGCCACGTTCGCCAGGCGTCATTTGTTCATTGTTCGTTCGTAATGTACTTTAACACCGAAGTCATGTTTTGGTTAACACACTATTAGATTTTTGTTCTCTCTTTGTAATTCTCTAGAAAAAACCCAAGTTTGACAGAAGTACTTTTCGAAAAAATTTAAGACTATTTTTAGACTTGTAATATATTTTTCCGTCACCAGTCGCCGATCATAATTTTCCGTCGCGAAATCGTTTTTCAAGTCGCCCATTTGGCGATTTATCGCCCAATCTGGCAACACTGTAAAGCGCCTACCTGAGCTGAATTATTTACTGACAGTGCTGCCAGTTTTACTATCATTAATTTTCTAAATAATCAACTCTATTTTTTATCAACCCAAGTTCGATTTCCTGGTATATTTTCTTCAATATTTGTTGTTGTTTTTTTCTTGTACCGAAATTTTACATTTTTTCCGAACAATTAACAGGTATCTAACCAAGAATTGAGATGAATTCCCATTCTACTCATTCGACCTTCTTTGACCAACTTACATCGAGGTGACTTATAATGTTATATTGAAGAATATGAGTACCCACTCAAAAAGTTCCTACCTTCCAATAGCAATCCATATTCATAGTGAATAGTCGCATAATTTGAAAATACAAATATATTATAATCAGTCGAAACGAAACAATAAATTGTTATAAAAACCAAATAATTCAATAGTGTCTACAAAATCATATACAATCCTTTTACCCGCATATACAAACCAAAAATAAATATAATATGGTACTAATCAACAATTTGATACACATGTAAGTATTATCACCTTTTCTCTAATTTTGAACACAAAAACGGGTACAACTTTTCCCATATTTCATTTGATGTTTTCCCTTCAAATGTTATCAACACACCCTTATGGTTGAAGAAATCAATTATTGGGCCAGCGGTTTCAGAATACGTGTCAAGTCTCTTTTGAACCACAGCAGGCTGGTCATCTTCTCTTTGAACCAACTTTTCTTGAGTAATGTCGTCCAGTCCAGGAACCTTGGGATCATTAAACCCAATATTATAGACTCGTCCACTCGGTAAATGAATCCATCGGCTTTTTAGACGATCTACGATAACACTATATGGTACAACTAAATTTATAACTAAATTTATATCCACAGATTCGGATAACTTGGTAGCTTGCGCTACAGTCCTCGGATAGCCATCCAATAGCCACGGTTCCGAACTTCGTTTTAATTCATTCAAAATAACTGTGTTCATCACATCATCGGGTACCAATTTACCTGAAGAGACGCACGAGCTGATTGCTTTTCCAAGTTCAGTCTTATTGGCTATGTTACTTCTCAGTATATCACCGCTCGATATATGCGTAATGACGAACTGTTTGATTATTCTCTCCGATATCGTTCCTTTTCCTGATCCAGGAGCACCGAATATTATGCTTCTAATGCTGTTCATTTCGAAATATTAATAACTGGGTAACTTGAGCGCCGCGACCGAATACCGAACAGAGCGAATTTCAATTCAGACTGGAAACGAACAGAACTTATTTAGAAACGTCGAAACAAGTTCAATTTCACAATAACAACATACACTGCCAGGGACACTCGGGGACCTGGCGACCGTGCAAACGTACACGAAACAATAGCAACTTAATCCAAATAAAAACATTAGCAGTATCAATTATTATCAAATGTTGTGGTTCAGGTGATTTCTGCAGTATCTTACATTTCGTAATACCTAATGTTTACAATTTTGCAATCTGAGGAGTAAGAAGCTGAAGGTAGTGTTCCTGAACTTCAGAAGTGAAGATCGAGGGATCAGGGATCAGGTGCTGCTGACTGCTCTGTACCGCGCATTTTAGGGCACCCGGCTTGTTCTGTGGAATAACAGGGAGAAGAGTAAAGACTTAGGACCTCTTATCGCTACCTTGCAGTTGCAATCTGGTATCTGCATTATTTTTGCAAAGGAATAAGCCATAATAAGCTATTTTTTGCTAATAAATTAGCTTTGGCTACCCTTCTCGTTATGATGGTCAATCATAAACAACAATAAACAAGATGAAAATCAAGTAACAGAGAATAGTAACGCGCAATGACGTCAGCTATTGCGAGTTGCGTTCTGAATGCGCGAACCTTTTGTAGTAACCTTACAAGTACTCGCATACGCCATTCTGGAGCCCATCGTGCCCGTGGATGCCGAATCTGACTATGCGGGGCGTACCGCGTAGTCAATTCGGCATCGACGGGCACGATGGGCTCCAGAATGGCGTATGCGAGTACTCATCTTTATAGGTGCTAGGTGGCTTTACAAATACCAGTGATAACGGTACTTGGACCGTCCGTGCGTCCGTGCTTGTGACTTGCTACGCCTGCTACGGACACGGAACACGGATCACGGACAAGTAAAGTAGGAGTTATCAGGTTATCGCGTATCTGTATTCTGTATTCTCTATTCTGTAATCTGTACTTTCTTCACCCACTTATCCATATTTCGAAATATCGTTCGCAGTTTAACACGATGTTAAGTTAAAAATCTAATGAAAGTCGATAAAAGTGTGTATGTTCATCTTCAAATGTACTTTCATCAATTTTTCTTAGCCATTGTAATTCAAGCCACAGATTTGAAGATTTGAAATCTATATCGGAAATGCTAGTCCTGATGGTTAATTCAGAATTATTACGTAATCAATGATATGTCTGGTCCCTTAATAAAAGATCCCTGTGGTTATATTTGTATTTCCTTCACTTATATATCGATAATATACGCCGACTATGTTGTTATACGATGGATCGTTTTGCAGACTATGCAAGACAGGTACGTATTTTCAAATGCATTGCTCTGTGCTTCAGACACTAGACTTCACGGTACTCTTCTGGTGAGGTAGAACAAATCCTAGTATAATAGCTATTTTATTTTTCAGTTTATGGGGAACATTCAATGTATTCCTGTTCAACAGCTTGATACTGCTGCTAGTTCTGTCGCATATGCGAGCGATGTGTTCGGACCCAGGTGTGATACCCTTACCTCAAGCGAAAATGGATTTCTCGGATATATATGCTGGTAAACAAATCTGGTTTGTTTTATTTCCAAATTCGTGGGATCACAGCATTCTCATCTCGGTTAATTCCAACTCGTGAATCGGGATTTTCAGCTGGGAAAGAACCACTTAATCAAGACGATTGGACAGTATGCACCCGATGCGAAACTTACAGACCTCCTAGAGCACATCATTGTCGTATTTGTCAAAGATGTATACGAAGAATGGATCACCATTGTCCATGGTAAATTCTACTTACATTTGTATTGATCTGCTGTGTATATAAATGAATCAGTTAGTATTGGGTCGAGCTTGAGTCTACTTTTATTTGCGTATTTCTAACATACATGTATTAATTGTTATCTTTCGGGTAAAAAATACCTCAGTTCATTTCGGAATCTCAAAATACAGATAGAACAGCGCGTATTCTCTGTTCAAAAACTTAGAAAGAACATTTCTTACGAAAAAAATCCATTCAGTTCTTGAAACGAATTAGATTTCCAAGGTTACTGTTGTTCAAAATTGAACTTTCGGAATGTGTCTTGAGATTTTTTTAAATCAAAAAGCCTCCACTTTAGATCATAAAAACATTTTCTTACATGTGCTACGTTTTTTTACTGTGTTTAGGATCAACAACTGTGTAGGAGAACTAAATCAAAGATTTTTCATTCAGTTCCTAATGTACGCTGGTATTTTATCTCTCTACACACTGGTGTTAGTTACCATCTCTTGGGTTAAAGAATGTCCGTCTTGTAATCAAGAATTCAATATTAGAGAATTGCGAGTGTGAGTAAATATCATTCCTTTATTTATATTTCTGTAGTTGAGAAGCACTGTGCACGATTGAACTTGAATGTGAAATTATTTATGTAATACTCGAAGTGATACGTTTCTTTTTCTTTCAGATTTCATAGTGTCGCTCTAGTATTGGAAAGCTTATTATTTGGCATATTCGTAGTTCTTGTGCTACATGATCAACTTCAGTCATTATCGAATGATGAAACACTAATTGAAGAATTATTTTCTGAAAATAAGAAACGTATTGCTAAACATAAGATTCTGTTTTGGAAGCTGTGCAGATCACCGAATATGAGTAAACATATTATTGGAAAACAACTGCATGATGTGTGACATTGTAACAGTCATTGCTGAGGCAAAATTGGAACACGAAAATTGTTATTATTAGGAATCCAAATTCGGACAAAAAGAAGATTTCAAAATGCGTCTTGATTTTCTATAATTTTTCCTTGAGTTACCGTCCATGCATTTATGGCTACGCTCTGTTTTGTACTGAATTTTTGTTACCAGTGCCGTACTTACAAATTTGAGGACTGAATAATATGCTGTATGTGCAGTGTCAAGTAACTTACCCATGTGAAGCAAGTCTTGTTTTTCGTCCCATGGATAACGGCTGTTGGAAGAGAGTGTATAGTCCCTCGCTGACACGTTTTCATCATGTCTTGTATTCTTACTCTTGTGTTAATTGTGATTTTAAGACTTACCTATGTGTATTTAATATTTTTCTGCGCTTGAAGAATTGCAATGCTATTCCAAACATATCGTATTTTATAATTTTCAATTTTTCCCCCTCGTTAAACGGTATTGTTTCTAATATTACATTCTTTTTAAATACAAAAAATTGTATCTTGATAAACGGAAGATATGGTAGTTGCTATAAACACTGCTGCCTGTTCTCATAATTTTAACTGTATTTCTTTGGAAGCCGAATAACGGAGATACTTATGTGAAAATCAACCAATGTTGAAGCATGTGGGAAGGGGTGCTGTAAAGTCTGCATTACAAATTACTTACGATGTAATGTCAACTACTGTTTAGGTGTTGGATGTGAAAATTTTAGCGCTGATACAAGGGATGAGTTCGTTTGGAAACCAATACATCCGTCCTGGAACTGAGCAAAGTTTTTGGTGTTCAACCATGTTTCTTCTTAAGAATAAGGGAAGAAAGTATATGAAACATTTTAGAGCCAGAAGTTCAATCAGTTTAATCAAAATAAGTGTTCAGTAGGTACTACAATACTCGTAATGTAATAATGTGATGGATTATACACGACTCCGTAACTTGGAAAGTTTGACCTCGAGTTGAATTTGGTACCTATGTTAGAAAGTTTATGAGCTTGTCGTTCGAATACGGTTTTATTTTATTATTTGATTTTATATACCTAGAGACTGAACGAATGCTTTTCAAAGTTTACGATATGACTATGACTACTAGAAATAATCAGTGGATTATGAGTCATACCACTACTAATTGCGTTGGTTACATAAATATTAATCTATCGAATAAATCGTTAGGAGCTGTTTATTCTTGGATTTTCATCTGTAGTTTCAGACGAAGTAACAAAAACGTTGTTGAGGTGTTTCATTTGACTTCTTTTTGATCCTGGAGGATCAACCCCTTCCTTTACTCCTCTTTGGTATTTGATGTTGACAGTTTAGGAGCTTCCATGTTCTCATTTTGAATTCATGTTTCTTTTCCGCTAAATACCATTTGACAGTTTTTATAGTTGCATTCTTGACGATAACTATCTCAGTATCGCATGCAAACGTCACACAGGAACCTAAAAAGTTAACGAAATGTTTGTCACATATTTTGGTCGTAGAAGATAGGTATACACTTATTAAATAAATGATGCTGACATTAATGTTACCGACAGATGTAAGTTCGTTCACACGTGAAAGGGAACCAACTAGCAAAATCCGTTTTTTGAGAACACGTGATTCGAAGTTCAAGAGCCATCTAGAAACTATATTATGTCATAGCGTTTATTGATAAGCTTTTTTCAACGTGAGTACACATTTTTGAATCGGGGCCCAATTTTGAAAAATTCTACTTTTTACGCTTTTTCCAACGATACTAATAATTTTTATTGTTTACAAATGTTGGTTGGTTCCCTTTAGCTTAATAACGCCCATATTTGATAGTTTCTGTAGGTAGGTATACATTCGAGGAGTTATTTTCTGTCAAAAGGGCGCATTATGGGATTCCCATATGTCAAGCGCCCTTTTGACAAATAACTCCTCATTCATATTTTCATGGCTTTTGAAGGAACGTTGAATTATTAAAATCAGGGCTTGGAAGCCTAACAAAAACTTCCGCTTTCAGCTTAGCTTCCAATTATAAGAATTTTTAGCTTCCGGCTTTTAGCTTTTATACCAGGCCAGGTTTTTCGGATTCGGATTCTGGTTTCAGATTCCACAAAAATACGGACTTTTTCCGGCTTTTGGCTTTTGACTTTCAACTTCTATAAACAAATTCATATTTTAGATCTTTGATCTTTTGATTTTTTTCAAAAAGATCAGATCTTTAGATCTTTTCATCTTTCTATTTTTAACTTTTGCTCTGCTTTATTTTTTCTCTGTTGGCGACTTTGCGTTGCAGTTGAAATGTTGATGTTGATTAATGATTTGAATAAGAAATAAGAATTTATCAATTGAATGATATTTGATAAGCATTAAAATTTAATTTAATAAGCCTCAAAAAGTTTATTTGCTTAATGCTTTATTGTGCAATACGCGATATGCGATAGTATAGTGGTAGTAGTAGTAGTAGTAGTAGTAGTAGTAGTAGTAGTAGTAGTAGTAGTAGTAGTAGTACTAGTACAGAATTGCAACTTATTTAAATGCTCCCAGGAGAGGAAAAATGAGCGATGAGACGTTTCACAGGTTGCTTTTTTTTACACAGCAACAAAGAAAAATTGTAAATTCATAATAAATTGTAATGATAATACCTATAATAATTAATAATATAATTATAAAATTTATAGGTATTATTTGATTCAAAAATTTTGTGGTTATTTATTTTTATTATTTTATATTTCAGAAAAAAGAAAGATCTGATCTTTGATCTTTTTTTTCAGATCAAAGATCTTTTTTCAGATCTTACGTTAGTTCTGATTTAGATATTTTTTTTGGCAAGATCTATGATCTTGATCTAGATCTTCTTTTTTTTTTTTTTTTTTTTTTTTTTTTTTGAGATCTTGCTCATCACTGGTATGTAGTAAAGACGTTTATACTACTACACTAGATACCTAACTTCCTATCCTGCCGTAGTAAAATAAAGCGTATCTAGAATTTGTTCGAATGTTGCATAAGCGCTTGCCAGTCACCAATATGGTCATTTTCCCTTTTAAATTAAAATATATGGTGAATTTCGCGTGGACGTGCGGGTGTTCAAATTTAAAAAAAAAAAAGAAATTGAAGTGTAGCATATTGTCTTTTTTTAATATATTTTCCTGCTCCCAAGATATGAATGCATGGTCTGTCAAATTTTCAGATCGTTTTACCCAGGCAAAATATAATAAGCGTGATTCAAAAATGACCAGGGCTGACAAGCCAATCATCATTGGCTTAAACTTCACGATTGGCTTACAAGCCAATGGCCAATTTTGATTAGCTTGGGAATGGCTTTTTCATAATTTCATCAACTGCTTCCAGCCGTTCATGATGTATTCGCCCGGTCGAGCACGATCCACGATGCACCATGCACGAGCCGTTTTCTTGAAGGGGGAAAAAAAAAAAATTCATTGGCTTGTGCTGCTTCGATAAATTGATCGGCTTTTTATTGGCTTAATGCTTTTTGAAGGATTGGTTTTTGATTAGCTTCACAAGCCAATCAAATACGGCTTCTTCTTCTGCTAAGCCAATCATTCGCTTTAGCTTGTCAGCCCTGAAAATGACCAATTTCCCATTTAAAATGCATTGGAGCCGATTTTCTATACTGGTGACGCTAGCAGATGGGTTACTAAAACGCGGGGTGGGTTAGAAGGGTTTATACTACTAGCAGGCTGAAGTTAGGTATCTAGTCATCTTATAAACCAGGGATGGCAAACGAAACCGGTTTTTTTTTTCGTTTCGTTATTTCGTTTCAATATTTTTGACAAAAATCAATCGTTATTTCGTTATTTCGTTTCGTTTCGTTTGCCATCCGTATAAACGTCTTTGCTCTTTGTCTTTGGTATGTAGTTGGTTCCCTTACGCTGAATAGCGTCCTGGAAGAGAAAGAAAAGTTACATGACAACGTTGCACTCAAAATTTTTCTACATGCTCTGGTTATTCAAGATTTCGTAACGTCAACTTTGTTCTCTTTGCTATCTGTTGCGTTCTTGCTTCTTGCGTTATCTTGTCGTCATTCCATTTTTTGTGCTGGTGTTTGGTTAAGAAGTTGAACATTGTCCTGTACAGCTGAATGTAAAATTATCTATGGTGATGTACTGATTGTAGTGTAAAGTGTAGTACGTATATTTCTCTCTTAGTTCATCGTTATTGTGATTACTCGTGTTACATTACTGTAAGCTTTAAAGCTTGTTGTTGTAATTGGGTTACATGAGTGTTAGTACCCCAGCCGTTGTGCTTTCGTTACTAAAAATATTTTTGCGTTTCGTACCTACTCGTGACTCGCCGTAAATAAATAATAAATTAGTTATTTTTACAATAGTGATCTATCAGACAGTATATTATGTCATTCACCTTCGATATTTTGAATTAGTGATTTCTCTGTCTGTTCACTGGACGCGATTTTTTAGAATAATCTGTGATGAACTGATTGAGGTTGATATTATTATTCAGTGAAGTCTGTATCTAAGGAAGAATCTGAAAAATGGATTCCTTTCTATTGAACAATAACAAGTGAGTCAATATTTTTTCTTATTACAGGTTATTACTTCAATTTCGTAGGAATGCAATTTGTATTTTCAATTTTGTTACGATGTTCATGGCTTGCTGTAACTAAGAAGGTCTTTGTTTGATCATTGACTGGGCTTCGGAACCGATTTACCTATAGATATACTATACCTTCCGCCGCGAGAAGCTACTCGTATAAATTCAGTTCCTCATGCATCTTGTAGTGGAATGTGTTTAGTTATAATACTTTATAAATGTGTCCTGATTCTGAAGTTCTGCGGTTTGTTCAGGTCTCTAACACTCCGCGCATCATCCAACTAGTTTTTAATTTCTCAGTTAAAAAATGAGCTATGTGATTATCAATCTTCCCTTGTGGTTTGTGCCCGAAACAGAAAACATGTCGCAATCGCTCCAGCTAGGTCGCCTGTAGTTTATTGCGGAACTCGTTCCAACTTGTCTTGGAACTTACGAAACACGGCTGCCATCGTTATGTAAATGTGAATGTAATCCTCCAGTACCAGCTGCAACGTAACACTTTCCACTTAACCAGACGACCACTTCTCTCTGCCCATCTGAGCGAAAGTAATCAGACCAACAAAATGTAGTACTGCTTTTTTACTGTTTCGGCTCATCAGCCGTTAAGCCATATTCTATTTCCTACGTGAAGATGTACAGTAATCAGACCTCACAGATGTTCAGCAATGAGATTTTGATGAAGATATTATTGCACCCTGCTGCTTAGTGGGAATTAACTTCAGTGAGGATATTGGGATCGTTCTTATTCTAAATGAAACTGACTTGCTTTTTTAGGTATTCGTATTTTATTAGTTGGATTGTCCGAATTTCATTTTATAAATTTGAATCGAGGAAAATTTGAATTTCATTGGTACGAGAAATATTAATTTTGGTTGTCATTTGCCTACCATATTTTTTTTTCATTCTCCTCTTCTTATTCCTGAAATTCCTTGAAACTTTCTCTTCGATTGTAGATAATATGGCATTTTGCATGAAATATGATGTTATTGGATTACGAAAGAGGGTTTCCGTAGTAACTCAGATAGTTATACGCAGTTTTATTGGCTGATTGTATTTTTGTGCAATCTGTTAGGTTTTCTACAAGAAATCAAAATCGTATGTTACAAGACCTGCCATTCATCTGTCACCCTTAAAATTGTACGAAAAATTAGCCCTGTATTTTTAGTGTTTATTCAAGAACGAAACAGAACCTGCACCTCCTCAAAATTTTCCCCTCGTGTAAAATTCATTTTTCTTTATTTTTGCATTCCCCTCCCCCCTTTATTTTCTGTTTACTAGCTTTCAAGATTGAATTCTGGATGCCTCCAGTTTCATCAGTCTTTTAATACTGAGCACGTGAAACCAAAATGTGGGTCATTTTTCAATTATATGTAGAACAAATTGTGGTCCCTATATTGAATATTCAAGGAAAATTTCCTCCCACCACCAAAGAACTATATTTTTTTGAATTTCAGGTGTAGTGGATTCCCTCTATGTTCTTTCGATGAGCGCTTATAGCCGGCCTGATGGGGGCTCATGGGGGCTGAAAATATTAATACTAAAAATTCATTCACCCGTGTAATTTTTTATTTATCTTTTTTGTTGGGGCGGGGTGGCTTTTAAAGGATCTGAGGTCAAGCCACTTTTCCTATTTGCGCATATGCTTTTTGGGGAAGAAAAAATAGAAGAAGTTTTGCTACTCGCGATACTAATGATCCGCTGCCAATAGAAGGAATCTTTTTGTAGAACAAGGTAGACAGTAGAGGGACACTTACTTGTCTTCCTTATTTTCCCCCAATTTTTGCTCATACAAGAAAAGTGATGTCTTTCAATGTAAACATCCGATAGCAAAAATTTGTGTGGAAAAAAAAAATAAGTGATGTCTTTTAATGTAAACATCCGATAGCAAAAATTTGTTTGAAAAAAAAAAAAAAATTAAAGCCGCTCCGCATAGGAATATACTTTCAACTTGGGATTCCCCTTTTAAAAAGAATATGATAGATGCTTTAAAACATATTCGAAGTAAAGTTTCCCGGGGAAAAAATAATAAATATTATTTAATAATAATAATAATGCTTTGAACCCAAAAATATGTATTTCTCAACGTAACAAACAACTCAACTGGAAATTTTTTGAAGAAAAGAATTCGTTTGGGGTATACGGAGGATCTCAAAAAAGATATTGTAGGTCTATTAATCAAATAATAATGTCCTTCAGTGAGTATTAATAAATTTAAATGTCGCGTAATAATTTACTTATATGGTCTTCTGATTCACTCCCATTTCTGAAGTTTTCTTTAGACTCATCCTCACTCCCGAGGAATTTACAGGGAGTCAACTCATATAACTTGAGGTTAGTAGCTTCCAATATGTTAGTTATAAGATTTCTCAAGTTGTCAAGCTCATTTTTCAATCATTTTAGCTGTAATCCCTACTCAGAATGCTCCACAGGCGGCTACCACCTGAAATATTGAAGTTGAGTATATGGGTGAGGGTGGTCCACGATTTGGTGGCTTTTGAAATATTTTACTCTCGGTGATTAAATATGTTTCTTTCAATCTACGTATAAAAACCGACCAGATAAATTTTCTTTTTTTCAATTAATTTTGAGGGGTCTGCCAAAGTGGTCATGCATGCTTAACGTAGATTCAGGTTTTCTTTGAAGTGACAAAAGACTGTTTTGACCATAAAAATTCTTCTTATTGGTGTTGGAATAGAGCACCTACCGAGAATGTTGAGAAAAAATTAATTCGAAGGTCGATGGCCTCTGTTGGCGTTGTGGTAAAAAGTATTATTTCTAGTACGTGGAACATTACAGCTCACAGGAACCTAATAAAAGCATAAAAACAATGATTTACTCGGACGTTCGGAACACTTAATACATTTTTTATAAAATATTCGGATGCAAAACCCCATTTTGAAGGCTACGAACAGGATCTGAAAATTATAGGCAATGTGTCATCAAGTATATCAGAAATTGTGTTTTTTTTCTGTTTTTCTGTTGTTGTTTTTTTTGTTGTTTTTTTGAGAATTTATTTTTGGTTATGATTTACACCGAATTTGAGAATTGCAGCACCTGGGAGGGACGAGGATTTAAAAATTTCACAATATGGGTATTGTTTGGAAGGTTTTCGAGGTCCTTAGACTCATTTTAGAAGCCCATTTCATCTTAAAATGAATAATTTGGCTCTCACGATGAAAAAGGCAGAATTTATGTGAAAATAACCTCGGCTATAGATATCAGTTCTCAGGTTAAGGGTCTGGTAGGCCGAGTGGATAGCGCGCTGGTCTCGGAATCTGGAGATCCCGGGTTCGAGCCCACGTATAGCAACTCGCTACATTTCGACCGAAGCTGGTTTTTCGGCAAGAAGAAAAAAGGGCTAGGACGCTAAGACAGCCCTAATAGCTTCCCCGACGTCCCTGAGGTAATGCTTGAAATGGCGGATTCCAGGGCTTCGTTTGAGAGCTACATTAGAAAAGAGACTATGGTCTCGAAATCCATCTTCAATATTATATTTCTACCCCCGCTCAAATATTGTGACATTTACAACGGGCGGACGATACAGAACCATTAAATAATGCCATAAACGCCATACCTCATTTACCTACTTTATTGCTGTTCTAGATACCTATGCATAATTCTTTCATGACAAAAATTTAATCTGTTGTGTCGCAGCCGTTTTGATTTATTTATGTGAACTACTTACGATGTATGCATATGATTATTTCAAACTTTGTCTGTTGTAAATAATACTGAAGTTGGATTTTGTGACCGTAGTAACTTGCGAATTGATACACTGCATATAATGAAGTTTATAACGTTAACTCCTCCTCTCCGTTGAAAGCTACAGTTTTCACTTTAGTGCAACATTGACCTCGGAAACGAATTCAGCGACCTTGAATGCATATGTATAGGGTGATATCTGTATGATAAGGGTTGTTATTTGCGTATGTATGCTCCTTCTCCATCGTGACAGGCACATTTTTCATTTTAGGTGAAATAGGCATTGAAAAAGAATTCAGCGACCGAAAACCCACCATCGATACCCATTTTGCATAAATTTAAATCCTCTGCCCCTCCCAGATACCATAAGTTTCAAATTGAATAGATCGTTTGCAGAAGTTAATTCAGCAACCCTGAAAACCTATGAAACGATACTCATATTGCATTGTATGAAAATGTTGAGCCCCCGCCCTCTTTCGGGTACTAAAAGTTTGAAGTTATAGTCAAATTAATATCGAAACGATCTTGCAAATGTGATGTCTAAGGACAGAGAGAGAGGTCGAAAAAAGCCAGGGATATGTGGGTAGTAATGTACAGAAACGGATGGTCTAGGCAATAACGACATTTAAAAAAACATTTTTTGGAAACAAAGGGGATTTTATTGTAGGTCTAGGCAATAACGACATTTAAAAAAACATTTTTTGGAAACAAAGGGGATTTTATTGTAACTTGTAGGGAACCCCTCCTAAAACAACATATTAAAGATCCCAACCCCCAAACCCTGTGCTTCTCCTTTTTTGGAGGACAAGAACGTCTAAAATTTCAGTTTTTCGTGAATATCTCATCGAAAAGCGATCCAAAACAAAAATTGTTTCAAACAAAAGTTATTCATTATAAAATTCTCTAATAAATGGTGTACATATACGCTAGTCTAGGTTAAATAGTGTCCAAATACATTTCGTTGAAAATTGATGATTTCCAGAATTCATGATTTTTTTGTAATATCTTTCAAGTTACCCTCAGTGAAGCATCTTGTTACGATGTAACTGTACAGAATAAATATTGGTATGAAAATTATAGTAAAGAATATATTAGAAATAAAACAATTATAAATTTTTACGAAGAAGAAACATGCATCTATAATTACACTCTTTTAATACCACTCTCAGGCCCGTAGCCAGCCATCTGCGGTAAGGGGTGCTGACTATTTACCAGGGAGAAGGGCTTGATGATACACATAGTATATAATGTGAAGATTTCTACAAGGCCGTGATGTAGCCAAGGGGACGGGGAGAAGGGGGCGAATGGCCCCAAGGCACCTAAAATTGAATGTATAATATGCAAAATGAGCAATTTTTCGCTTTTAAAACACGTTTTTTTCAAAAACTTTTTGTTCGAGCAGTAATTTTATCTTCATTTTTATAAAATACCCTTCTAATATCGGCGATTTTAAAAAATACCTCAATCTTCGACTTTTCTCCCTTGAAAATCTTATCCCCCCCCCCCCCGCGTGGAAAATCCTGGCTACGCCACTGATTGGATTTGATCTTAAAATTCATAATCAAAACTGGTGATTCAACTTACCAACAACCCATTATTGAAAAAAATTTGAATATATCGCGTGAAAAAAGATTAACACTTTTACAACGATTAAATTTTCGAACTTCTGGAAGTAAACAATTTTATTTTTGTGGACTTATCAAGTTATCAGTTCTCAAACAGCCATTAAGGAATTTAGCCATCGATATTCAATGTGAACCGGATTGCGAGCCTACCACTGTAACGGCCTGTGTGTCTGAAACTGCTGGTTAGACACTCAGGCCCTTTTCTTGTAACCCGTCACATGAACACGATTCATCTATCTTTCAAAGCAAAATCAGTGTTGCCAAGTTTATAAACATTAAAATGTAGTGGAAAGAAATGTTTTGAACAAAACTAGCGAGAAAAATATAAGAAATTCGTTATTTTTATTCACGGAATTTTGCCGGGAGGGGGCGGGGGGCTCCGGCAAGCGCTAGCCTTAGCACCCGTTTGGCTACGAGCCTGACCACTCTTCTGCCGAGCTTTCATCCGAATTATCTGAGTCTGCTCTAAAGTACATACTACTCCATTCTTCATCTGGTTCATCGACTTCTTCCTCGTATTAACCTCGATTACTGACAAGTTGATCCGTCTGCGAGGGAGCATTACGAGGAAGCGTTACAGTTTTCGCTCAAGTATACCCAATAGTAAAAGCATATAAAATGATAATTTTCATGAAAATTTGGACCAGAAGCGTATCGGAGGAGCGTTGTGGGGAGCGTTACGGTTTTCGTTCAAGTATACGCAGTAGTAAAAGCATATAAAATGCTAAATTAAATACTAAAGATGGCTGGAAGAAATAAAAATTTCCATGGAAATGTGGACCACTGAACTGAATTGTGAACTGACTTGTGACCGTGAAGAGCTAATTCATACGGACTGGCTTCATGTCGGGGGGAGGGGAGCGTACCGATTTTTGCTCAACTATACCCACGGTTGGAAGAAAAAATAATAGGGACTGGCTTCGTGTCCGGGGGATGGCTGGAAGAAATAATAAATTTCCATGAAAATGTCAACCACTGAATTCGTGTCGGGGGAGCGTTACGGGCGGTAAAGTAACGCTTTAAAGCAATTTTTTGTTGAATGTTTTTCTATGTGCCGAAGTAAAGACATGAAAATGTCAAAAATTATGAATTCTGGAAATCATCAATTTTGAACTAAGTGTATCTCGAATGCTGTTTAACCTAGAATAGCGTATAATGCACACCATTTGATAGGAAATTTTATGAGGAATAATTTTTGTTTGAAACATTTTTCATTTGAGTCTCACTTTGATGAAATATTCACGAAAAACTGAATTTTTATACGTTTTAGCCCCCAACCCCCAAAGAGAGGGAAGCGCAGGGTTTAGGGGTGTGATTTTTAATATGTTGTATTGCGGGGGGGGGGTCCCTACATGTTGCAATGAAATCCCCTTTGTTCCCAAAAATGTTTTTTTTTCACGTTTATGTCATACATACTGAAATTTAGAGTCATTTTCAACCTTCTATATTAAACATTACGAAGCTAGTTATGGAAAAACTGTAAGGAATCTTCTCCGTGGGGAATAGAGTGAAAAACATTTTACGTTTGAAATGACTCATCCTAAAATAAAAGTTCTCAGTATTTTCGTGGAAACCAATTTTCATGGGCTTCGATGCCCAGTATTTTACAAAAAACACTGATATCAATTTTTCTTTCCAAATTTGCTAATTTTACTAGGCTGTATTGTCCAATCGAAAATCCAGTGTGTTAGTTCACATCGCACTTTTAAAGGCATCGTCGTATTTAACGTCAATAAGAAAGCACTCAGTATCAATCGTTCGAAACTCTCAATACTGTCCTTCTATTTACTCATTCAGTTATGACGAGAGTGAGAAAATGAAGTATTCGGGGGAAGAGAGGGTGATAAAACTGTAACTATTCTTACGTGTTTTGAATCGCCTCTCCAAGAATAGCTCCATGGTCCTAGCAGTGTCAGTAAATGGCCTATAATTACTTGTGTACATTTTGAATGGGGTAGGGAATCGTTTATCACGTATTTCAACTCTACATGTCAATGGCCGGTCATCTGATTAATCTCTTGTGTTCTAATTGTACTTATGTCAGTCTACATATAAAGAGGTGGGCATGTGCTAGCTGCATAACTAGAGCTGGCTTGCTAGGTTTAGCGTATTTTACGAATATTTTAAGACTTTAATTCCGTTTTTCGTAATCGCTTTGTAGGTACTCTCTATCTCTATAAGTTAATTGTGCAATTTTAATGAACAAATTACATTTAAGTTCGCGTTACCAAGGTGGCCAAGTTTCTTGTTAGTGTTAATTAACGTGATTACGTGCGACGATAAATTCGTTCATCAGGTCGACTGTTTATTAATTTGCCGAAAGTAAAGATATTCCCTTATTTTGCTTATCGTTATCACATTCTCGAATCGATTTGCAGTATTACAAAATAAGAAACTCTTACCCTTAGGAATTGCATTCCAGCGATATTGTTCTTCAGCTCGCAATTCACCCGACGGTGGCGATCAATCCACGAATGTTAGGCGGCGAAAAAATCGAAATCTCTGCCAATAACTTTGCATTCATCGCCGAATCATCCTACTGTTGGTTTCCGTGGCACGTACTAACGTACACAGAAGTGTAAAATACAGAAATACTACTATTTTATTTCGATGCAAGGATAGCAGCTTCGTAGCATCCAATAATTTTTCTTTTTTATTTTACCAGATTATTTTTTTCCCTCTAATGGCCGCTTTTCGCGGCCACTTCTCAAGACCACAGCTTTCACACGCACAAAAAGTCATCCATAATAAGTTACCTTCCTGTTCAGTCTGCAATTGAACATTGAAGATTGTTTAGTCTAGCTCCGGTGGGCGAACGAATACAAACGTGTGCATGTAGCGTTCAACTTTTTTCAAGTTTTTGCTGCAAAAGGCACAACCGAAATTTGAAATTCGCAAATGTTTTTCATTGCGGTGTGATTTATGAACTCGCGTTATTTATTTATTTATTTTCTGACAAATAGTCTGAAATTTGTTCCTTTCGAAGAAAACCCCGAAAGTCAAAATCGAAGAAAATCAAAATGGTTTTAGAAGCTGTAAAAGACGGTGCCAGTGTTAATTTATTGCCGAATTCGGTCGGTTCCAGGAGCGGTTCGGTCAAAATCACCATTACACCATGTCAACCGAAAACGTTGACCCACCTTCCGAAAAGGCCGCCGGTGGACATCGCCTTCTCCGATTTGACGTACACCGTTTCCGAGGGAAGAAAGAAAAGTAAGTTTTCGAAAGTTATAATTTTGTATCGGCACTAACTCGGTACTCGTTATTTGTGTACAGCCGAGGTCGTAAACAAAATCAGATACTGAGTCCGGAGGTGTATTCTGATCAGGTTTTCGAATTTATCTAAGGGGGTTGATTGTATGATGTTCATTCCCAAAGTGTGATGGAAACATTTACTTGCAATGCGGAGCGAACATAAATTCTTCAGTTTTTGAGGTGATTTTTATAAAAAAATTCTAATGTCAGCTGGGGGAGAAGGAATTATCCCCTGAATCCTTCTCTTGAAATCTGCCGTAGGCAGATTTCTATGTTGTACTTCAAATTTTATATAACACTGGGTGAACTGAACATCAAATTACCTCATTTTTTTCTGACTACCTGCGATGTGAGATAGAGGCGCGTTGACTGGATGTGGAAAGATGGAAACATAAGAGGTCGGTTTATGAGTTAGGGAGTCTTAGTCAATTACGAAGATCAAAAAACAGGTAGAAAAGGAGTGTGCGAGACATGGTGAGTGGATCTTCGGAGTGACAGAGGGAACAGGTGAGAAGCTCTAGGCCCGCCAGAAGAAAAAAGGGGTACAATCTGGTTTGACCTATAATCATGCAAGTGATAGATTCAATACTACGGGAGGAAGATGAATTAAGAATGGAGAACATGACTGATAGATTACTAGAAATGAGCTTTGTGGGAGACGGATCATTTGCCCTGCTATTGTGTTAGGATCTTATTCAAAGAAGACATTTTATATTGGAAGTGAGGGTCATTGCAGAAAAGCGGCAATTGGGAAAAGGGTTCCTAGTAGCACAGAATGTCTACAGACAGGTATGAAATTTGTGAAAAATTTTTTATCTAAAATGTTCCACAGTCATGTTTTCCCTCCCCCTCCCCCTCATTCGTCATTAACGGAAATGTAAATAATTTCATCCTTGTCACACTTTTATTATTTCACTTTGTACTGGGATATTTTTTATGTCTTGCCTGTTTCTGTCTAGATACTTGACACGTAACCCTACCGACTCCAGAATCAAGTTTTTAATTGGGATCAAACTGTTTGAACAATGTAGGAGTGAATAGTTACAAATAAAATGTGCATTGTAAAAATTAGCAATTTCAAAAGAATATCACCATGAGAGATAAATACTATTGTGTTTCCCTCTTTTTTTAAAACATTGTGTTTGCTTGTCAGCTGAAATTTTGGGATTTAATTTGAGCTGGGATTTCTGGTTCTTCTACTCCTCTATTCCCTCCTTCGTTTACTAATGACATGTATTTTCACACCGGCCCTGGCGGGCACTCTTTACCCGTTTTTCATAAACCTGAAGAAAATTATGAAATAAGGTCGTGAAAAAGCTATGTTTTTCCAATCTTCAGTTCCAGTAGACATCCTGCGGCAGCATCCACCAGGTCGTTGCACTGAATTCCAGCGTGCCCGGGAAGCCAAACGAATGAAAGGGATATGTTGTTTTTGGATAGCAAGTGATATGGGATTCTTTGTCTTCAGTCTTTCGGAGAAGTATCGCTCCCTCGCTCCTTCGTTTGTCCCCTGGTAAAAAAAATAAAAAACATTCTTAACTCCTCCCTTTGCTGAAATTTCCTCCGCCATAAACTTGATATGCCCTTCCTCCTCCTTTGAAAAATTTGATGTGCTTCCGTCATCTTGAAAAGTCTCGATGAAATATGGAGATGAATCTTGAAAATTTCGAACGAGTCTTTAGGAGTCTTAGCAAGATTTAAACAAGCCTTCATAAGTTAAACAATTCTTTAAAAGCCTTGACGAGTTTTGAGGAGTCTTAAAAGATCTCGATCAAGCCTGGGAAACTTTTTGAAGTATTCAGAAAGTCTTGAAGAGAATTACAAGGTGTTACGAAGGTGTACGTCTTCAACTGAGTCTTAAAGATCACGTTAGAGTTGTAACGACTTAACATGTCTTGGAAAATTCATGAACAGTCTTGAATAAGTCTTTAAGGTGAAAGATTTATTTGTACTGAAGAGAAACCTGAGGGGTCTGGTTGGCCGAGAGGATAGCGCGCTGGTCTCGGAATCAAGAGGTCCCGAGTTCGAGCCCACGTAGCAACTCGCTACATTTCGACCTAGGTCAGTTTTTCAGCAAGAAAAAAAAAGATCTAAGACATCCCCATCAGCCTCCCCGACGTATCTGAGGTAATGCTCGAAAGGGCGGATTCCAGGGCTCGGGTTGAGAGCAAAATTAGAAAAGAGAATGAGTCTTAGGAGTCTCAGCCAGTTTTAAACAAACATGCAGAGTCTTGCCAAGCCATGAAATCTTCAACAGGCGTAAACAAATCGTGGCAGGTCTTGAAGAGTTTTAGCAAGATTTGACAGAGTCTCGGACAAGTGTCTAACTTAGTTTTAAGAAGCTCTTAAAACATCTTGATCGTATCGGTAAAAATCTTACAAACTCGAGCAAGTTGTGGAAACGTTGTAGTCAGTCATTAATTGGTATTGAAGAATTTTAGCGAGTTAAAGTCTTGATCAAGTCTGAAAGTGCCTTGAAGAGTCATAACAACTTTCTAATACGTTTGGCAATGTACTGCCGACTTTTGCACAAGTCTTAAAGAGTTGTAAATGAATCGAGTCTTGAAATGTTTCGATCAAGTTTGGAAAGTTTTGAGTCTTCAAGGAGTAAACAAGTCCTCTACTGAGTCTTCAGGAATCCTAGAACGTCTTTATTAAGTCTAGAAGAGTTTTGAAAGTTTTGAACGAGTCTTGACGAGTTTCTAACAAATCTTCAAGCGTTTGAAACGAGTCTTGAAAAGTGCTGCTGCTGCTGCTGCTGCTGCTGCTGCTGATGATGATGATGATGATGATGATGATGATGATGATAAGGTCATCAGTCTTACGACTGGTTTGATGCAGCTCTCCATTTCTCCCTATCTTGCGCAAGTTCTTTCATTTCGTAATAACACTTACATTTAACATCCTCGATTATCTGCTGAACATACTGGAATCTTTGCCTACCTACCCAGTTCTTTCCTTCCCCTCTCCCTTCTAGCAGCAGTGATATTATTCCTGGGTGCCTCAAGTTATGGCCTATTGACGAGTCTTACAACGTCTTCATCAAGCCTGAAAATGTCTTTGACGTTTTCAGATAGTCTTGAATATGTTTGATGAAGTGTGAAGAAGTTTTAGGCAAGTCTCTGTGAGTGGGTCTGAAGAAATCTGAAGAGTCTTGATCACGTCTGTGAGTCTTACTAACATAAGTCTGCAAAAGTCTTGAACAATCATAGCGAGTCTTAAACAAATATGAAAAAGCTTGGAGGAGTCTGGAACGAGTGTGGGAGCGTTTAAAAGATTATTTTATAGAAGCACTGACGATTCTGCTTTTGTTGAGTATTGAAGAAACTGCCGAAGTCTGAACTGATATAGTTATGAAGATTTTGCTCAGGTTTCATGATTCGAATATTTAAACTAGCATACTCTTTCAGTATCAGATAGACAATAATTAGCTTTTTGAGTTTTTATTACATCTCCAAGGTACTACCGACTGGCATCCTCGATAATATCTTGAAAATATTATACCATTAAATAACCATTAAAATAGGTAACGCAGCTGGAGCTGGTGGTACTAGCTCGTTATTTCAATATTACGGAAAAGGACATTGTCCTCCTAGTGATACTAAAAGGAAACCTTTTCCACAATCTTCTGGCTCCATCTTCATTATCAGTATTTTTTGGGCTGAAAGATTTGACGGTAAGATTGCTAGAATCTTCATTATGAGAGTGAGAGAAAAATAAGTTTTCTTCGGCCAAAGGCAAAAAGCTCATCGTGATAATTATTCGGTGGCTAGAATGCCTGAAAACTTGGAAAAGAGAAGGAATCTTGGTTGAGCACAGGTCTATTGACTGAATTTCATAGAACTAAATTAAAACTTCTCCAAGTTCAACATTATTATTCCGTCTTACGTTTATTGCTATTGACAATTTACGTCTCCATTTCTGGAAGGTTTGTAAGTATTCGTTGAACATTTGCTCGAAGTATGAATGCTCTTCATTTTTTACAGTCTTAAGACTTCCTCAAAGAAAAATTTAGTACCTTTGATAAATGTTTAAAATATTCCAGCGTGTATCAGAATTTTTATAAATTCACAGCGAAAGGAAAATGGTTTCCACTTCTTCAGTTCTAAGAAATGATAACCCGATTATTTCTTCAGCTGAAATTTCTCCCTGTAATAGAAGTGTGAGGACCTGGCTTCCCTCCTCTGTTGGTACGTTTCGGAGGTGCCTTTCTCCAAAGTAAACAAAGTTTGATTTAAAAAAACAAATCATTGTGGATGACCTCGACCCTTGACAGACGGTCCTGATTTTTTTTTTAAATAAATGTATAGATATTTATAATATGTAAAGTAATTCAAGCAACGTACACTGCTTAGTCTTAGCGACGTGTTTTTTCGTTTTTATCAATTCCATCGCAACTTGTAATTATTTCTACATTTTTCTCGGAACGCTGATCCAGATATGATTCGACTTAGTTGATTTTCGTGCGAGATTACTTTGTACTGTGTTACTCAAATTATGCCGAACACGTTGCACCTCATAGGCAGTCAGTTATGAGGAAAATTTGAAGAACAAAAAGGCCGAACGTATCAGAATTTTTCATTCACGAAACCATGCGTTCGGTTCTTCAGGTACCCAGAAACTTTTTTCCTGAGTGAGTGAGGAAGTTGAATTTATCAAACTGGGAAGTCTGTATCGCTGTCGTAAGAAGTGTAGTTGATGAGTTTTGACGCGATGGTACGGAGTGCCAACAAGTTCATTGAGTTTGAATGAGCCTTACGTGGTCTTCGCAGAATCTTGAAAAATCTCCAGTTGTGGACTGTGGAGGAATCTTGAATGAGTTTTGTTGAGCGCACCGCCCTCAGTGAGAGATCAAAGACAAATTGACCGACCCACTGTTAACTATTCATCCAGTTTGACGGACAGAAGAGAACAGACAGAGCCTGGGTGGATTGAAATCAGTAAAGCGAGTGGTACTGTCTACTGTGAAAGATCGGACGCAAAGAAGCTGACATCAAGGCCCGAAGACCCTCTTCTTTCTACCTTCTTTGTACTTGTCATATTGCTTCGGAGAGCAAATCCCCTTATAAATCTATTTTGCTTGCCAAATTTTTAGGAGGACAATCCCCCTATCGCCCCAGTTTGTTTCTGCAAGTATTGTAGGTTCATTTTTCTGTTCACTCGAGTATAAAGCCATAGCTAATACTTATTTTATTTTGGTTTAGTGAGGATCATTGTTTGAAATTTTTGTTGGAAAGTGCCCGGCACAGTTGAACCTTCTTGAGAATAGTCTACAGGGCTGCCAGTTTGACCTTTTACGTGTTGGCCCCAGTATCACAAGTTTTTCATGTTATGCGCGACACGAAAGTCTCCGCCCCTGACTAAATCATTGAAACCTTGGATCATCAACTTCAGGGAATTCCCGCATTTGATGAACTCGTGATCTTTGGGGTCAAATTTCTTCCCCTCCCCCAACATAGGTTCGCCCCTTTCCTGATGCTCAGGAAGACATGTCGTATTGGAAAGCTGTGAGTTGATAGCCCTGATATTTTCGGATCGGCGTGTGCTAAAAATGGCGTTTTCTCGACTCAAAGCCGCTGACCAAAAGACGCTGGCATATACTTTGAAAATACTCACTAGTCACTAGTGAAAGGCTTGTTGAAAATATTTTCAGTTTAAAGTATGTTTGAAGAACTAAAACTCTGCTTACCTTGTTAGAGTGTATGGCGAATGCATGCATGCCAAATTGATCCTTGCGATACCGCACCTCCGGCCCTGGAATCCATCCTTCGGGATATCGCGTCAGAAACCTGAGGGCAACACTGAGTAAGACTCGGTCAAGTCGCACATTTCTGCTAAATAGACTGTTTCATTATGATTTTGTTCAAGTACTGTTTTTCGCATTCTGCTGCACATAGTCTGAGATTCGTAGTCGGACGGATCTGTGTGCTGAGCCCTGCGGGGACTTACTGTTAGCCCCCTCCCCCTCACGTGAGAACTTCCCGAAAACGAGGTCGCTTCACGTTTTGTAAACGTTTTGACGATAGAAGTGATTTTTGCTTGAGCTGAAGATAGGCTTTTTTACTTTTCCTGAGAACAATGGTTGGATTAATGTGTACGTGAATGTGACTAAAAGGATTTATGTGTTCAAACTCGACTCTGAACTGTTACGATTTACCACGATGGTCGAAGGTGAATCGAAGATTGAAATAGGTACACGTTTTTTTCATTTAGTGAGCGAGTGATTTCGATCGACTTCGGTCGCCATTTTATTATTTTATTTACGCTCGGAGTTACCTAGCGCAGGATACACGTTCCTTGTGTTGTATCCTTGTATTCCTGGAGGAGAAAAATATTTCTAGGAATTTCATTGTAAACGATGCGGGGCTTGTTAGTACTTTGTAAATAAAAGTGCATGTAGACATTGTGGCAATATGAAGTAGGTCTTACGGTCTAGTCAGCAGCACGCTTGTATCGTGATGACACAACCGAATTCTCTGAAGCAGATATGGTTTCAGAGTTCAATCTTTGGCGTGTAATGATGCCGCATGATAATAATCGCTTCGATGATACATGTAGAGAGAAAGAAGAGTAACAATTATATAGTTTCCTTTTTGTTTAATATTACATCATGGCTTATGATCATCGTGTTTGAAACGCATATTTAATTAGTTAATTTAATCGCGCTGACACTTGAAGAGGCAATTTTAACTGAAGAACTCGATAATGTCGCGCTCTGTATACCAAATAAATGACAACTGGTTATCAAATTTCAATGCACTATAGATTTGGGAAGTTCGAGAGATACTTCTGGAATATTTTATCAGAAATCAGATTTATTTCTTATCAATTTGTTTTGCCAACAAGAAACACAAGAAAAACGGAGGCTGAGAAGAATTTATTCTAATCGGCCTCCCCAATATCGAGGCAATCATGGTCAGCATTTTGCTGAAATCTCCAGTTAGCGAGGTTGACAGTCGTCGATAAGGCACTCAAAGATGAGTTTTCCATTTGTTCGTATTAATTTTCATTAGCTTAAGCTACGGGCGTCTGCAAAAAGTAGTCGGCCTTGCTGCGAAATAATAACGAATGTTGTTTTCTTTAAATTAAAAATACCGGTTGTCTATCAAAGATGGCGGCCCTGAGTCCTAACAACTCGAATGTTTTTCGAAGTTTGAACGTATGTAGATGGATGCGTTAAGAATTTACGTCAGTGTCGTGTAATCGTTTAATCATTTTCAACTGCCATGGATACAGCATACAGGCCCGATGTGTTGTGGGATAATCCAGCCGAACACGAAGATCTTATATACTGGTTTTGGTGTGTGTGTGTGTGTGTGTGTGTGTGTATGTATGTGTGATGAACTGATACGATGGCGTACTAGTGAATTTGATGGCCGTCGAGCTAATCTCTCGTTTGTTGACGTTTCCCAGTTGAGGTGAAGATGAAAGGGCGGTCGAGTGATAACCCAATTACGTGAAAACATTTTCTTAACTAACGTACAGGCTCGATATGTTCAGATTTATACAAAACATGGCTGCATGTCTGTAATATGAACAGGGACGAAAATAAGGGGGGAGGTATGGGGGCAGCCTGCCTCCCCCTAAGTCTCCGCCCGCATAAAAAATTTTAGTATATGGATCAAAAGTTGGAAGAATCCAACAAGTCAAAAGGTGATGTTTATTTTGCCAATATAATCAAATTTTGATATGCTTGGGAATTTAAGAAGTTTTGTCGCGCCAGGAAAAACTCTTTGCTACGTCCCTGGATACGTACAGGTGTAGAGAGATTCGAAATCTGATGCTCAAGTCTGTGGGGTGGATGTTGACTAATGTATGAGAAAATAGACCAGCCGATTGTTCTCCGGTTTCAAGTTACTGATTTCCCTGGAGCTAAATAGTGCGAGTCTAGAGCAGAGATGGCCGAAGAGCTGAGCTTTTTGTAAGCGTAGATCTCGAGCTCAGCTTGTTGATAGTTGCGAATTCAGCTTTCAGGATGCAGCTCGGTAAATATATAGGCCAGATTCGATGTTGAAGAATTTCAGGTCTGAGACCTCTTCAGTTATGAACTGCTTATACAATGTTAACCCTGTTATAGAATTTAACTGAAGCCTATATGGAGTGATATTTCAAGGAGACAATCTCCAAAATGCTCGTCTTTCCTAGGGCGAAGTGGATGGGGATTCGGAAAGTTTCAGGAGGGTGTGGTTTGACCTTTCAAGCCCTCAAACTGCTTCAGCAGTCTAATTGGTGCTCTAAAGACAATAATAATAATAATTTTTTTTTAAGTGTTACAAACAAAAAACAAAACGGTTCCAACTTTTTCAGTACGTACTCTTCGCTAATTTGAACGTGGCTTTTTGTCTTTATTTATTTCTAAGCGTATGTAGCACAGTTCCGGGAAAGGGCAAAATAACTTGTCTGCGAATAGAATTTGGACGAAGTTCAAAGTTCAAATCAGGGTGTCATCAGAATCCCAAACAAACCCTTTTCTCTCTCTTTAGAGGGGTTTGTGTTTTCCAAGTTTATATTCCCAGGATTCAACATACTTCTTCTACACGATGGAATTATTTATTTGGGCGGAAAGAGGAGAGGAAAATCCTGTGATATTTGTTTCCTTTAGTTTTAAAACTACTTAGGAAGTATTCTAAAAAATAATTCATGTTTTGTAACTCATAGAACCTCTTTCAGAAGTACGACAGTTTTTCGGATTTGCATGACTGGAGGGGAAATGTAGCAATACCCACTATGTGTCTTTTTTGTAAATATATATCGAGATTTAAAATTGAGTTATACGTGTCTGTGTACTGGGAATCTAGCCCCGGAAATTCCAGACAAGTTGCGGTCTATCTAGAAAATTTGGAAAATTGCAGGGACACAATTGTAATTCTAAAATTTAGACAGACACCCTGTCAAATAAGGAGACAGACTGATAGGTAAGCTGTCAGGCAAACGGACGGACAGACAAGAAGGCAAGCAGCATTCCTTACGTCATCGAAGATAAACTGAGCTGGGAGCCACGATCTTCCTAGTTCTCTATATCCTATCCTATCGCTGGTATGACGTGAGAAGTTTCTGTGCCGAACAACAGAATTCCCCCTTCTCTCCTGGAAAAATCTGAAATTTGAATTCATGAGAGAGAAGGGTAGGCAATAGAGACTGTCAAATAGACGAGCCATGGGCTGGCACGAACCAAACCACTTTCGACGAAAGAGTAGGGTCGCGAAACCTCGTAATACAAATAATATCGGAACATGTGTGTATTCCCCCCTTTTTTTTCCTTTAGAAGAATCTTCTTCGAATGTGCTCGATACACCTACTTTGACCTCAGTTCTTCCAAGTAGCTGTTGGTGTATTGGACTTGAATCCTCAGAATGCTGTCTAGTCCAGTCCGGTTAACTTTTAAATATTGTAAAATCAAATTTTGGAGTCATTAAAACCCTAGTACAGTGTGCGAGACCCTCTGGCCTCTTGGAAAATCTCCCATTTAAGCTCAAGGAAAGTATTTGGGGACCGACTAGGTTCGGTAACAGTTTTGCTGTGTCGACCCTGCTTAGTTCGTCCATTGCCTCCGTGTGTATCCACGAGTGTCTTGAAACTTGGAAGCATACTGCCGGGAAGACGGTCAGTTTAGATACTGGAATGATGGTTGGGCCACAAATTATAACCCTAAATTACTCTAACCTCAAATTAGAAGTTGTGGATATTCCGATTTATATCTTCAATATAATGGAAAATAACATTTTTGTTACCTTTACTGTAAGTGAATCATATATCCGGCTCTCGACCAGCCGATACGGAATGTTTCAACTTTTGATAACGGCTTATACTCGTATTTCAACGAAATCCCTGCTGGTATGATATCCTGGCATCGCTGTTCTATTATGACTAATAATGTAATCAATTCCATAAATTTCCTAACTATGAGTGAGTTCAAGCGCATGAAAATGAACACGCGCGTACAAATTGTGTATTTATGCGTCGAATGCCAAGTACAAAGACAGACAAGCTCGGTGGCTCATGAGCTTTAGTCGCGGCTCAAACAAAGACAGAATTCATTCGTATACGTCATAAAACAGATAATTTTTCGCCTTGAATTCATCAAACGTACGAACATTAATAAGGAAGAAATTGATGTTAAATTTAATTCTCTGTCTACTGAAGCTGTGCTGAATTCAAATCACGGTTCAGGAAACAAAAAATTTTCGGATTTTCCACTCTCTGTGCTGTGTGCGAATGACCGCAAAGAAATAGGTCGGCTTTCAAAAATGCTAATTTTCGGAATCCAAATAGAATAAGTAATAATTTATACTTAGTTACGTTATACGTGATGACAAAACATTTTTCCAAGATCTGTCTTCAACCTGCTTTATGTGCCTTTTCGAACTTGAGGTCGCGGTGGAAACGAAAGTGTAGTCGAACCATAAAAATGTAAATTCACAAAACGAAGTGCAATTCTGTGAAATTTGTTTTCAGATCAAGTATATACCCATTTAACCAGTCAGATATAATCTATTGGAAATTTCCCTAACTATCGGAAGGAAACAGATCGATGTCACGTGATGGTCGGCATATATTCTGCTTTATTCTTCGGACAATGGTTATTTCGCTTAATAACTGGCTGACGCTAACGTTATAATGACCAAGTTGTGTAATTTACTCATTCCCGAGGTCGAAATGAATATCACGTTGGTCTTCGGTCAGTGTATCGTAAAAACAATTTTCCCAACACGTTGCACGCAGTGAGGAGCTCGTTGGAGTATTTTGCAAACGATTCAGAGGTTGCTGAGGCTTATTAGGTTGGAAGGGAATCTTCTGTGAGGACGAAAGCTCTAGAATTGCTGGTTTTCAGTTATCTCACAAATTCAATTTGACGGGCATAAATGATTAGACCTAAGTTTGTTGTAGCTTAACTTCTTAGCTTAGCCACTGGATTCTCAAATGATTTCGTTTTGAAGATGGATTTCGAAATTCTTACAGATACTCAGGTAGCTCAACAAGTCATTACAGAGCTAACTACGAAGAACTTAGCTTAATAGCTGTTTGAGGATCAAATTCTCTGTTCCGAGTTCTTAAAAAATACTCTGAAATGAAAAAGTAACTTACGAAAGTCGCGAATGGATTCGTGGTGCTTGCAGGGTAGATTGATGAGAGCTCGTTCAAATGCATGCCGAGGGGTAAACGTCGAAATTCGACCTTATTGCCTCCTTTTAAAAATTCTATCTACCTATTTAAGTGATCGAGGATCCAGATAGAAGTTGATACCATTTTGCTTTGATTTGATTCTCGCAGTTAGGTGTCGGTGGATGACCTCGACTGAATAGCTAACATTGACGTAGTTCTGAAGAGAAAACTGGGGCAAGATTGTGTGTAATTACATTCCAGAAATATGTTGATTTAAAAGATTTGTCCACGATGTATGCATCATTCCCGACTTCCTGTTTCCTTCCCTTCTAAGCGCTAAATCTTCCTTAACCTCAGTAAACTACATTGACTGTAATTTCCTCGAAAGATATGAATATTCAACAAATTCGGTACCTGAAAAGACAGCTGCTGACAATGAAGTACCTGCTTTAAAATTATTCGCATCCAGTTTCGAAAAAATGACTTATATTAACGTATGATTTTACTTATTAGTGTCGAAGATGCAGACTTCCTGGTTTTGATAAGGATTTTGTTCTCGTGGAAAATGAATAATAAAAAAGAACCAAACCAGTAGGTTGACCGCCGTCAAGGATGTGAAGTAAATTGAATTCTTAGGATTTTAGCTGTTCTTACCTTCTTTACATACTTTACTTCTCCGCCATTAGTATTCGACGAGCAAGGATTCTGAAACCAGTGATGTCGAGTCCGAAGAAATTTGGCTTCACTTCCTGTACAGTCAAAGATTGTCAGAAATAGTGACTCCGCTCAGGTCAATAGAGAGCCTCGTCCGGGCCTGGGGCTAGAAATAAAAGGGGCCCCTCCCCTCATAACAAATTTTAGCGAGGGAAATTTTCTCAGAGACGTTGAATAGAAATTGTACCTCCATCTCCTTAACTGCTCCGAGGCAGGGTATATACATCGTATTTCTTATTTTTTCTGAGATGTTTTCCTCTCTGCCGGGCCCCTAGCTTTTCCGGGCCTGGGGACAAAATACCCACTTGTCCCCCCTCTCTTCAGGCGCGACTCCGCTTCGAAAATGACTGTGGTTTCATACTTCTGTTATTAGCGATGGGTAAGATCACGAAACCAATGATCTAAGATAATGATTTGCAGAATGGCCCCAATCATCCTGAAAATTTGATAACAAAAAAATCACATTTGAAGAAGACAGTCTTGGATTTCAAAAAAATTATGATCTTGTAATCTTCTTCATCTTGGATCATGATCATCAGAGATAGGTAGTCTAGGGATTAGGAGATCGCATAAAGATTACGAATCTAATTATGTTTAAAATCCCAAATGAGTGTCGGCAAGAGAGCGGTAGCCCGTGGCGAATCTCTGTACCTAGTAGTTGCCAAAACCTGATGATTCGAGGCCATTCTTGTTTGAATCCAGCAAATTAGATAATTGAAGAAATGTGATTTATGTAAGCGGGCTCTGCTACCGTGTCATCATAAGATACGACAAGGAAAAAGCGTAAAACGATGTATCACAATATTTATCAACTGTAAACTAAAATGGAAAACAAAGAGTGAACATCAAACCATCGATCATAGTAAATTTAATAAACATGTTCTTTTTTTAATTCGCGAATAATACGATAAGATCTTTACAGAAAGCTAGTTGAAGTTGTAATTTAAATATCGACTGTGACGTTTCATGTTTTCATTAAAAAATCTAAAATACATGGATACAAAACTATGAAAGCGTCTTAAGCATCGCATTTTGGAATTTGGACGGTCACACGGGGCACCTGCGTTAGATAATGTATTTATATTTGTTCTAACATGTTACCGAGTTTTCATAGCTATTACTTAACTGATCTGGGCACGGAGATGATCAGAGTATAGCTCTGATGTTCCGCTTTTTGATATTTGAGATTACTCTCGGATTACGTACTTGCACCTCGTTAAAGAAGGAAGCCATAAATGGGTGAAGCTTAGTTGTCTTTGTAGCTGTAAAGCTCACCGGCGAAAGCTTTCTTTATTCTAACTTCTAATAGCTTATTCCGGAATCCTAATGACATTTTGAATATTAAGAGTTGAGTTCTTGATATACATCAATTACTACACACCAGCACCAGGAAATGAAAGAGTTTTTTATATAGGTACATAGTTAGTCATAGAGAGCTCTTCAGTTTTCCAGATTACGAATTTTAAATAGCTCTTTTTCTATCTCGGATCTATTTTATGGTGCTGACTTGTGCGAAGTTCATGAACGTGCGTTCGATTGAAGTTCAATTCATTTTCATTCTGCAAAAATGAACTGGTTCTTTCTGTTTGCCGAAGAAAAAGAACTTAGAACATGAACGTTTGTACCAAAATCGGTTAAGGGATCCTAGTCATTAGTAAAGTTTGCTTACCTCCTTAGCTGTGACGTTCAGTGACAAAGCTTTGATCGTTGAAACAATTATAAAACAGTATGAGGTGTTATTGTTTTGAAATCCGAAGAATGGCTAGAATTTTGGAAGTCGAGATTTCGATACACACACCTTCAAAAAATGAAATGCATATCTTATGGCTGAAGCTGTTCAGCTCTCCAGAGAGTTTTGTTGTGGGATGCCCTTAATTACTGGTACGAGTAACATGTACCGCTTTCGCTGCGAAATTCATTTAAAAAAAACTTTAATTCTTCGAACGATTATAACAATGTTGAGTATTATGTAATGACTTATGAGAGCTTGCTAGTTACTTGAAAATCCGAATGACTCTTTGACAGGACCGTAGTCATGGAAGGGAAGGGGGTCGGGGTCGTTCGCCTCCAGTCTTCTTTCAAAGTCGGCAGATTGGCTATTCAGATACACAGTTGGTAAATATACGCATTTTGAAAGGTTTCTTTTTCTACTTAACAACTGGAAAACTTTTGGACAGCCCTGAATATGGTCGCATGGAATAATGGAACAAGACCTCGGTCCCGCTTCTGCGCTGTCCTGCAACGCGTGAATGGAGCCCTCGCGGCCGTTCCGTGCGCGGGTCGCCGGTCGGGCCCTGCGCTCGCGTTCGCGTCGCCCGGCTCGGCTCTTCGAGTCGGTGCTCGGTCACCGTGCGCGGGTTACGCAACGACACGGTCCACCCCGATCGTTGGCCCTTTTCCAGGGAAGCAACTTGGGCCCAAGGGGATGAGTTGAAAATTTTTTAATTTTCACCCCCTCAATAGATTTTCTTCGTTACAGCCCTTACTCTTTAACTGTTGGAAGTTCAGATTGCCGAATGCATCTTATTAAGAAATGAGCTGAAATGCTTTCGATCTCTGCAGAGTTGTCTATTATAGGATGACTAGTCACTGATAAAACGTGCTCATCTGTTTAGCTGTGAAGTCAAAACTTTCATCACTGAAATGATTGTAACTGCGCTGATTGTTATTTGACTTAGGTTATTACTAGTTATTTTGAAATCTGAACTGCTTTCCTTTGAATATTGACAGTAAAAATATCTGAATACTCTTATCGAGAAATGCTTATCTCATTTGTGAACAATGACATCGACAGTTTTGTTAGGGGATACAAAATTTCTCTATTTAGATTAACAAGCAAAAAAGCGAAGGGGTTTCTTAGAAGAAGAAGGTAACAGATGAAAAACCATCGTGTAAATCTTCAGAAGTTTCTTTATCTCATCTGTGAACTCTAGAGAATGCCCGTTCTTATCGATTAGCTGAATAGTTCTTTCTTTGTTTATTATTACTACTTATTTTTAATTTATTATTATTATTATTATCTTCTTTTTTTTTGGGGGGGGGGGGGGTACAAATGAGGCTGCACGTTACCGAGCAATTTTTACATGTTTGAGGTGCGTCCCGAGGGAGAATGTACATTTTATTTGAACGGCGTCCCGCAATACAGACTGTAACTTGAATGAATTGCGTCCCGTCCGAATACTTACATACGTACCTGTGATACGCCACGAAGAGACAGCGGTCAGTAATGGAGTAAGGAGAAAGGCCTTAAGTGACATAAGTGATTGACCGCAGAAACTACTCTATAAGGAACTGGACGCCAACGCACTTTAGTTATTGACGGACAAAGATAGGAGTTGCATCCACCAAAATATTTACAGTGCACGACGAAGAGTGTTGAAAGATCGTTTCTCAGGAACTTCTTCGGCCTGAGGTTCCTGCCTCCGGAAGCAATAGAAGAGGGCATTCATCTGGACTTCAAACTTAATGCCCCAGACCTTTCAATAGTGGACGAATTCGTGGAATACATTCTGAATGAATTCGTAAAAAGATGGATGTAAGTTCCCGCCATCTATTTGGACTGCATATGATGCGCGTGAAATTCGCACAGCCAATGCATGTGAGACCTTCAATAGCAAACTAATGGAGTGTTCTATCATTCCCGTCCTCATATATTCATGCTCATCGAAACCCTACTCGAGACACAAGAAATGAAGGGTAAAGAATCAAACTCACATTTCCATTTTACTTCAAGGGTGCAAATAGGCAAAATACTGTACGCGGGTGCAGGAATATCTTTGCTGCGCCTGTGAATGTGCGATATGTATAACATACTCCACGTTCGCTGGCGCAGCAAAGATATTCCTGCACCCGTGTATTGCCAATTTGCGCCTTTGAAGTAAAATGGCAAATGTGAGTTTTGATTTTTTTACCCTTCAAATGTCGTATCTGAAAAGTGCCGAGTCCTGAAATTGCGAAGATAGACCCGAAAGAAACCATTATCGAAGAGTACATGAGTCGATTCGACCAAGGTGAAATTGATCGACTGACTTTTGTACACGACCTGTCACGAAAATTCCTACTTCCGATGATAAAATAAAATGAACTTATTATACTACGTGTTTGATGTATTATTATGATGCTGTGTTGTTTTTTATAAATTTTTCCCATACATTTACGTATTTCTGTACGTATACGTCTGTAAAATATTACAGTGGAACGCAATTCATTCAACATTTGGGACGCACCTCATACCAACCTTCTTTTTGTCTATCTCTTGCTATTTTAAAATTGGTTTTTGGGACGCAACTAACATCTAGCGACAATAATGATACTCTGTGCCTTTCTCCCCAACCGAAATGTTTGGGGTGAGTACAATGCACTCTTGTATACCCCATTTCCTGTTCCGACCTCACTGGAAGCTCTTTAGATTTACAGGAAGTTGTCTGTTATAGAATGACCTTAATTAGGTACTAGTGTACTCATCTCTTTAGCTGTAAAGTTCACTGATAAAGCTTTCATCATTGAAATATCTGTACTAAATGTTATCTAATGATTTAGGAAAGCGCCTTGGAATATTGAAAGTTGAGATTTTAGAATATGCCTCGTCGAGAAATGAAATTCTTTTTTCCCCATTTGAAACTCTTCAGCTTTTTGCCGAGAATTATATGAATGGCTCTTCGATCATCTCGGTCTGTTGTGGATGTTCTCTCGAGCTATACAGCTCACTTACAAAGCTTTCATTGTGAGGTATGTTATGACTAACGAAAGCTCGTTCGATATTCCGAAAATTGAATTACTCTTTTGAATGTGACGAGTTAAAATGTGAAAACACAACTTGTCGGGATACGAAATGCTTATCTGGAAGCTGTTGGTTTCCAGCTTCCAGAGAGTGAAGAATAGCACATTGATCATCTCCTTGTATCAAGTGATGACCGTGTTGATCCTGTATTTGAAAGCTGAACGTCTTCACCTTTTCAAAGAGTCGTGAATACCTATCACTTTAATCGTATTTCTTTTATCAAGGGGGTGATCCTAGTCACCGTGTTGATCCTGGTACCATCGTGGTGAAATTATATAGATATTGATCTAATTCGGTATTTTCTTTTTTGATCCACAGAACAGAAGACAATTCTGAAATCGGTGAGCGGTCGTTTACGTTCCGGAGAATTGACGGCGATCATGGGTCCTTCGGGAGCTGGAAAGTCAACGCTATTGAATATACTAACTGGATACAAGTACGTATGTTACGTGCACTTTCTAGGTTTATGTGCATTTTTCTGCATGAAATATTTCTCGAAGTTCGTGCATACATTTGTCGAGTACAAATATACTTCCCTATTCTGAGCACGTTAGGTTGTCTTCGAAGTTCCTGAATAATTAATGAGTTGAAATACGTATACTCGTATATACGAGCATTATGTCGGCTCTCGAATAGTGTGAGTAATACGACGGGTTATAACTTATAACTGAAAGAGAGTCGAACATATATTCTCGTAAGCTGTGCATATATGCACACGAGTGGTCAGAGACTAGATCATTAAAAAAATTATACCTACCTGTATCATGTAATATGACAACAAGTGTAAAAACAAAGCAACCAAGGTAACGAGAAGTATACGCGGCTGAAGTTTCTGTGTCTCGTTAAATTTAAATGTGTTTATCGGCCAAATTATCTGAATTTATCTGACTGGTGTTACAGAATTTTTTGGTATGCACCAAAACGTTTTTCAATATCCTTTTAAAATTTAGAATAATTTCTCTCCCGTAATGGAAGATTGTAAATGTCGCATAATTAAACAAACGAAAAGAATAAGTAATTCAGAAATGAAGTTTGATTATTTTTACGATATATCTGATGGCCTCGTGCTCGCTACAGTCTGTTATCGCTTCTGATGGATTTCGCTGCACGACATAAACGCGGACGTATTAAATCAAGTTTTTTTTTTTAACATTGACCTGATTCGGCGTCAAAAAAACCAATAACCTGAAAGTGTAAAATATGATGAATATAGAAATGGCTGAGTATGGTCTCGGTACATCCTGGTCGCACTTGAGTAGTGTCATTAATTATCGGATATAGTTGTTCTCCTTCCACCATGCAACGATTATCACATCTTGGTACTCTTTGAGGAAGCCCTTCAGTTGATTTTTTCGCATTCGCGAAATCAAGAATTCAAATAGGTAAATGAAAAAGAAGTTCTCGGTGCCGTCATTGACTGTTGTAAAATATAGGTGCTGTCGTCTTCCTGTAGTACGGAAATATCGTGTTTCCTGCGGTAATTTTTATTAAATCGTCGAATGAGCCAGCAATCTTGGAGGGTTAATCTCTGTCAACTTGATACGGGAAATAAGAATGCAAAATATTCCATGTGCAACGGCTTTATTGTTTTTCAATAAAAGCGTACGTGGAAGTGAACTTTGCGTTCTTCACGATAAGAACATTTGGTTTTCCATGAAACTGCGTCTGCCGAGTATAACAGACTAATTTTTTCATTATTTGCGTATTTTATTCTCCTCTGCCACTTCCGAGTTATTAATATTTAGTAGTACATTTGTGCCCTTTTGTTCAAGGATGCTTTTTTATAATTGCGAGTAAATATCGATTGGGCAAATGTTTGTTTCGACTCGAGACAGAAATACATTTTCATACTGATAACATTGCATTTCGGTCTAAAGAAAATATTCGATGGAATGTGAAGGATTCTTTGTGATTCGCTTCGAAGAAAGAATTTATCTTGAGGTTCCCTTTCGATTAAATTATCTGATATTCCTCGAAAAGATAAACTTGAATCAGAATGATGATAAACTGATTTTTACGTGCATCGTATACTGTTGACTCGGGGAGTATCAAAAATATGAGAACAACTCGATAGGTTGGAGAAGAAGGAAGATACAGCGTTTTGAAAACAGCAGGTAGAAAAATCAAGTTTTGAGAGAAAAAAAAACCTTGGAAGCTCGAAAAAGAAGCCCCCGCGCTCTATTTTCAACGCGAAATCGGATCAGCATAGAAACAAAGGAGGATCTTCAAGTGGGAAAATTCTATCTCTTGTTAAAAATTTCTCTCCCTAAAAAGGAAGCCTAAACTTACCATCTACTTTCGCATTCTGAATGAGAATGTTTCTAGCAAAACGAGGAAATACGTTATCGGATTTAGGATATGGTTCCAATGCCTCCGCCCCCCCCCCCCCAGAAAAATGTTACATTTGAAAGTAAGAAGAATTGATTTGCATTCAGTAATCAAACAAAATACCGGTGGCTTAGATAGAAAATTTCCCTACGGTAGGGGGTAACAAAAGTTTTTTCGGTGAATTGTGGCGGATCTATATAGAATTTAACCTACGTTTGAATTTGACGAGCAGAAAAATAAAAAACCGGTCCGTCGTCGAAAGTGTTAGTTGTCAAAATCTTCAAAATTTTACTTTTCCTCTTGGCCTTCCCCTTATATACGCTTTTGAAAACATCAAAATACGTAGAGAGTGTTGGTGTCGGTAATTCAAAATATATTCCAGTAGATTCTTAGTTCGTTTCAGTTTGAATCCTCAGAATCGAAATTTCATGTTTCAGGAGGGTAAAATGTATTCAACTGAGGAAATCGGACAAATTACCAAAATATAGATTTTTTGAAATCGCCGTTTCAAATAATTGCAGGGTCTTTACCGGCCGCGGAAATTATGAATAAGTCACCGATTCTCTGAATGAGTAGTGAAGAAAACTAGCCAAAGAAAGTCACGAAATCGGATAACATGTGTACGAAAACAAAAAGGCCCGAATTTTTGTTGAACTGTTTCATAAACACAGAAAGTTCTTAAAATGTAGCCACAAAACGTCAACATAAATCTGTGTGTATTCTAAACTTTTTTTGGAGTTGCCCAAATTGGAAAAATTGATGTTTTTTTTTCCACAATTTTTCTAACTTGGAATGTTTTTTACAGAAAGTACCTATTACTTGCCTATATTCGTTTTCGTTACATATTCTTTAATCATTTTCTTACTTTCGTTTCAATTTTTGAATAGATAAAAGTTTTAAGTGTGTTTGTACAGTTTTTTTGGAACTGCCCAAAATGGGCCGAACTGCCCGTTAGAATACACACTGACATAAATAAACCTCTTGCGTGTATTTTTGTGAAATTTATTTTCATAGTTTCCGCCGTACACCAGCTCACCATGCATCGCAATTGTTAATTTGTTTTGTGAAAAATTCTGTGACTTTTTAATGTGTCGAGGAAAATAAAAACTTCCTACCACCAATGTGTAAATTGCGCATGTTTTTCCTTCGCTTGAAAGATCGTGGTTTTACTCGTAGGAGGTTTGTTCGCGTTGTTAACGAACTGTTTTTTAAAGTCACAAAATCCAAAGTTTGGATGACGAAAAATGACAGAAAATTTCATTTCTGTCTGACTCCACGAAGTTCCCAAAATTTTGAATTTCATTTCTAAAATTTGAGCTTTCGGCCTGAATCAGGACTAGATTAAAGATCTAATGAATCAGCGACCCCCAAACCCCCATCCTTTGACTATTTCCGCTGAGTCAGTTTTCGCCCTCTACAACGCTTGCTCAGAATGTATAGAAGGTTACTAGGTGTAACTATTCAAATTAGAAATTCAATAATTTTAACCCTAGTTGTGTATTTCGGGGTCCGTTGACGAAATTCACTTTTCCGACTTCTTATGTTGAACTCTTCCTCAATTGCAGAAAACAATGGGATGATTTGGAAGCCGAAATTCAGAATAAATAATGCAGCCGTATCTATAACTTCTCGGTATTCGCGCGCGCGCGCGCGTGTGTGTGTGTGTGTGTGTGTGTGTGTGTGTGTGTGTGTGTGTGTGTGTGTGTAAGGGGTCACATCCCATGTGAATTAGAGAACTGCCAACTGCGTCAAGTCCCGAATTCAATTGTATTTTTGATGGGGGAGAGGAATCACATCTTCTGTGAATTGGGAAACTGACGGAATCGTGTATCCATCATCCATCAGTGGCTTGGTGGTGATAGTTTACCAGGTCCATGAAATTCAGGAGTCAACGCTTGAATATCCTTCGTGTTCTCTTTATCTGGTTATGAAGTAAACATATGTTAGTGCAGAATTGTGAAGTGATAGAACCCATGGCATCTGCAACACTGAAACTGTTGTAATGAGTTTTACCATTGATTTAAAGGTCCACCAGACAACAGTGCTCTCTAACTAAATGGCATCTAGACTCAACTGCTAAAAAGTTTTTGACTTTTCAGTCGCCACTACAGGAATATAGAGTGTCGTAATTATTGAAAATAGGACACATTACGTCAAATGGACATTCTTCACGTTTACCCTCCCCCTGAATTAAAATATCGTTCTCAGATTACATACGTTGTTTACTTATTCTTCTACTTTGTTGATTGTTCGCAGGACATCTGGCATGGAAGGTTCCATCACAATCAATGGTTTCGAAAGGAATTTAAGTCAGTTTAGAAAATTATCGTGCTACATTATGCAAGATAATCAACTGCATGGTAATTTGACAGTCGAAGAAGCTATGAAAGTTGCCACATCCTTGAAGCTTAGTTCAGAACTGTCAAAACGTGCAAAGGAAGAAGTGGTGAGTGTAAAACATACCTATATATTATGTGCTATGGTATTTGCTACCCTAACGGCGGTACTTGAAACAATATTTACCTTACACATTAATACCTATACTATGTTCTGTCGATTAATGGCTGTTTTGCGCATTGCCCATTTGTAGATACAAGAGATCTTAGAAACTTTGGGTTTACAAGACCATAAGAAAACATTAACAAGCAACCTGTCCGGAGGACAGAAAAAGCGTTTATCGATTGCCCTGGAGCTGGTGAATAACCCTCCTATCATGTTTTTCGACGAGCCAACAAGGTAAAATGCTTATTATTTTGTGTTGTAACTTAAATGCAGTATCTTGATCTTACCTTTTTCAGTATCTCCTGTGAAGTTCTCTCCCTAGTGATATCGTTTGCTTGTCTTTGAAGTTATTGTCATAAAATCTGACTTTGGCCTTCTTCATGCTGTGGCAGGTAAAACGTGAAGATTGCAGTTAGACCAAAATGAAGCTCGTGTGATCGCACCGATTCCTCTCCTCTTTTCCTCGTCATTCCGCGTGCAGATGAAAATCTGAATGTGGAATGACAATGTCACAGTTTTTCATTTCCTTTCTCTTCTCCCGCCTGTTTTCCCTATCGTTTGGTTGTTCTCTGTGTAATCCGCACAAAGTGTTTTTACGATACGTTTTCATCTTATCTGCTGGTCCTCGGTGCCGTTTGCCCAAGAGATTTTTTCTCTCTTTATAAATTTTTTTCTTTTCTTCATTTTTCTTTGATCTTGTTCGAACTGCAATTTTCGCGGGTGCGCGAGTTTTCCGCCATCGAAAGCTGTTTTGCGCCAAAAGTTTTTCCTGTTTTTCTTGGTGCCAAGTCGTTCGATGTCCGCGTTCCGCCATGCGGTCTCATTTTTCGTTTTCTCCTGAGTTTTTCATTTGCAGAATACAATATGTTTTGTGATGGGAACTAAGTTCTTTTCTGTGAGAGGGGGGAGGGATATGAGCAACTTGCAAGAGAATGTGAGAATGTAAGTTTTCTTAATATGTGATCTGGGTAATCACCTTCCTTTCCCTGGCAATACCACGCCTGAGAGGTCTGTTGTAAGCTAGTCGGGATACTTCCTCGGGCTTTCTGGGCTTTTTTTAGTCGGCCACTTACGCCGATTTTTTTATCTAAGCACGTCCTCCGGTCGTAAGGCAGGAAGATGCGACCGGAGACAAATGTCGGCATTTCTTTGTGAACAGCCTATCGTCGAGTCGTTCGTGAAAAAATGCTACAACGCCTTCTGGTATCCTGAATTCAGTGCAGTACTCATTCTTGCGAGGACTTTTAAATAAACCTATTCTTTGTAATCGCGTACATTTTTGAAAACACCTCTACGTCTTTCTCTTTCAGCGGGTTGGACAGTTCTTCGTGTTTCCAATGCATTTCGTTATTGAAATCGCTGAGTCGGGGTGGCCGTACCATCATCTGCACTATCCATCAACCTAGCGCTCGTTTGTTCGAAATGTTTGATCATCTGTACACCTTAGCCGAAGGCCAGTGCGTGTACCAAGGTTCTATTCAACAGTTGGTACCTTTCTTAGGCACTTTGGGTTTGGTGTGCCCCAGCTACCATAATCCAGCTTCGTTCCGTAAGTGTGATCTGTCCAGTGGTCGTTAATTACGCGCCCGTTTAGACGCGAGTAATCGAACCGACGTCGTTATTAACTCGTCACGTCGTCGCCGGCTACTAGGTATTAGTAATTTAATCTTCAATTTGTAACAGTGATCGAAGTGTCATGCGGGGAGTACGGCGACAATGTGAAGAAACTCGTAGCCGCGATACAGAACGGCAAATTCGACATCCAGAATAACAAACCATTCCCCAATCAGGAGCCGATGAACAATGCCAATGAGAAACCGCAAAACGGTATGCTGTAATTCTGGTCTTGTATCCCACCCATAATTGAGCCGATCCGGATAAATAAATTGTAATTTGATCCGTGATCTGATTCACTTTTTCATTAACTATCCGCGTTCCGAATCAGTTTTATTGAGCCGGTCCATAAACTTGTGGATCGTCTTCAAACTGTCAGTGTTTCATTAATTAAAAAAAAAAAAAAAAGATTCAAATCATGTTTTAATCAATAATTGTGATCCGTGATTCTAATCTTTTTTTCATTAACGATCTATGATCCGTGAATCGAATTACTTTTTAGCGATGATTCGCTATCCGAATCATTTTTTCGGGATTTGCTCAACCTGGACTCCTTAATTATCAGCAATATTTTATTCTAATATGCAATTATGTTTATCTCTTCAGGAGAAATCAATTATGTTGTTAATAATTTGAAAGATCTCGATCATTTTGTGAAAGAAAAAGAAGACAATATCGATATTGATACGACTTTGCATAATACTGTAGAAGATGAAATTAGAAATTACATGAAAGGCGCCAAAACTCATAACGGTGAGTTTGTAATGTTAACGAGTATCGGAGTGCTGCGGATAAATAATTGCATCGAGCACAAAAGGTTGTAACTGACACCAAATATATTCGAAACGCTTTGAAAATAGACGTTCGGCCGGAAGCAAACGTCTGTAGCTTGCTGTATTTAGTGCCAGTTGTTACCGTGTATAATTTAGTTAACAAGCATGTTCGAACTTCGAAGTACTTGAATGAGAAAATTTGGAATGCTCATTATTCACGATGTTTTATTATTTTATGCATCTGACAGTTTTTTTTTTACTTTTCTTCTATCTATATTAAGACATCTTTAGCATAAATGAAGTTACAAATGTGTTACCTAATACTCCGAAATAATCTCAAGATAGTTCACTAGAAAGGGGATGATATTGCCCCCTGCCGCTAGTTCTAGAATCTCATGCCTATTAATTACTTATCTAACTATTCTATCAAAGCATACATTCGTCTTATCTTACAATTAATGTATGTACAAGAATAATTTATTTACTATCTCCTCCAAGAAAATTAATGTCACACATCATTCTTCTATAATTGCTTCATTGGCTTTGCTGCACCCTCGTGCTTTTTTATTTATTGTCAAATTTGGAGGTATCGGTATCATTAGAAGATTAACGAACGATACGATTGTGCTTACAGTAAGATCAGATCTGCCCGTTCTCATAGAAATGGCTGACGCCGTACCAGAGAAGGATAAGAAGAATAAGGATAAGGAAGACAAGGATAAAAAAGATAAGGATAAGACAGATAAGAATGAGAAGAAAAACGCGAAAGCTAAGGAAACCCTTTTACATGCTGGAGACGTCAAGAAAAGGAGATATGCAATCTCAGAGTTCCGTCAGATGTGGATTGTGCTGAAAAGAGCTCTACTTTTCAGTCGCAGAGATTGGGTAATAATAATTTTAAATTAATTTCTCTTACAGCGATGTATCCTGATCAATGTACACCTTTATTTTCAGTGATAATACTTACGAGGTGATACAGTAAGCCACGTCATTCACGTTTATCAAATGTAAAAATTTGCTTCTTTGTACCGATGTGCCTGTAAAATGTTGTTTCTGTGTGTGAACCGTTATTCGATGACATCCTAAGACTGGTAAAAAAGGAACGGGTGAAAAATTAGAGGCTTCGACATACATCTGTTACGGGTACTTGTTATCTCACTTGCATCAGAGACGAAGATACGAGACATGTGCAAAGAGAAATGAAGACAGAGACAGAGAATGAATAAGAAGTGTACGGAAAGAGTGAACTATGTAAGAATGCAGGAAGATAGAAAGGACACAGACGAAAGAAATGAATAGATTGTAACGCATAGAAAAGTAAAGCGACATGGAAAGACAACATACAACGATTAAGACAGGAAAACTTAGGAAAATATAAGGGGAAGAAGAAAAGAATAACAAAAAGAAGTATGTGAGCAAGAGTAGAAATACGAGTAAAGTGTAGAAAAGCAAAGAAAAGGGTAGATTGAAAATTTCCAGTTGAAACATGCAACGATGGAAAGCTGTTGAAACATAGAAACAGATTGGTAGGTATAGAAACATACAGAAAACGAAATACGGTAAAGCGTGAAATAGGTACTAGAAAAACAGTAAGACACAGCAAGACGAGAACAAATTAGTTGAAGTATCCAGATAGAATTATTATTATTGAAAGAGTCTAAAAAACAGATTGACATTGATAGACATTAAAAGCCGCGGAAAACCAGGAAAGATAGATTTTAAAAAAATAGAAAAAGAAATTAATGTACTGAAATACGAAAGGAGACAGGATATATAGAAGTACATTGGATGCCACAAATGTATTGAAAGAGAGAACTGAAACTGAAAGACTGGAAACAGCGACTTGTAAAACGGCTTAAAAGATCTTGATTTTCGAATCTTGACGTTTTCTTTCGTGTGGAGATGGCGCACAACGGCTCGAGACTTGGAAAATGGGGACATCGCCGGAAAATTGGAAACAAAATTCAAAAATGACGAAGTGAAGCCACAATGCCGTAGTTGTTCAGTTTTTATCCCCCCCTCCTCCTCCTCCTCCCTTTCATTTTTCTTGGTAAAACTCGAGGTTTTGGACCATTGTGTAACGCTTCATTGCACTTCAAGGCATCCGTTTTTTCTAGTATCTATGTATATAGAGATGGAGGAGAAGGAAGAGGAGGATAAATGTGATAGATGCGGACTCAAACAGTCAAACGGATAAGAGCCAAATATGTATTGGATAGAGAGTTCTCGAGCGCAAATGAGGGGCTTGAGGTCGTAGCCCCTATGAATGCCCTGGAAACTCCCCCGAAAAAATTTAATGATTATATATGCGCGGAAAAAGCTCAGCTATGCTCTTCAAATTCGCGAGCCGAACGAGTGGTGAACATTTTATTCTTTCCACTATTGAAAAAGTATTTGCGCTCGTCGGAGACTGCGAGAGATATTGCGTCATTATTCTCAATTTTTGTCTTCAATTTTGGGGTTTTCATGCGAGATCGCGCAACTTTTTGCGGCAGAAGTCAAGTGTGTGGTCTTAAAAGGCACTGCATAGAGAAAATAAAATGCTAAATGTCAGTTCAGTTCTTCCATGTAACTCGGAAACTCATTCAGAAGGGCCCGCAAAAAAGAGGCCTAATTTACGTATTTTTGATCTTCTTTTATGGACATTTTCTGCGCACATACTGCGTGTCAAAATCAGGAGCGTAGTAAAATTAATAATATTAAGCGCAGTGATGACCAATACTCGATAGTCTCTCACTGGCAATACAAGTTGAAATATCTGTTCATTCCAGTATATTTTCCAGAAACTATTTACAGTTTCAGTGATTTTAGTAGTTACATATTGGGATTTAAACTTGAAGTTTCAAGTGTTGGCAGCCCTGCGATATGTGTGAGTGATCACGTATGATTTACCATAAGCGTATAGCAAACTTCAACTATCATCAAGTCAATTAGAAATTCACTTTCAAAGAAAATTTGTCCTAAATTCGACTGCATCATCACCAAAAAATTGAATTATAATCAATTCTACTTGTCAGAATAATTTCTACTCGGTTTTTACCCTCCTAAAGATAGCAGTGTTTCTATTTGAAAGTACACATGATCACTCACTCGTTTTCACCCGCTAACACCCGCGCAGGTAGTTTTGCAGCGCACTCTAGTGCAGGTTTAAATCCCAAAATGTAATCCGTTTTATGTCGATTTCATGCGTGGAAGTTTGAAAATAAACACGATTCTACGACCTGCGACATAAGGCCACCGTTAGATTCCTTATTTTATGAACATTTTGCAGTTTGTTTTTACGTTCTAAAAATTCATTAAATTACGGTAAAATGTTGATTATTTCCAAACCCGTTAAAGAAACGAATTACAAAACTGTTGTTTCTTACAAGAAAATCATTCGGTATTTTCAATCGCCCCCCCCCCCATTATCGATTTTATTGATGATTTTTTGGAAAACTGTTGATACTATCGATAGTGTCCACCACAAATATTAGAAAAACGGAGCATGTGGTCTTCCCGATTGTAGTTTTCCTTATGCTAGCTCAGGATTTTCTATTAATGTGAATCGTGAAAACAGTCCAATATTGACCATTTTTTTGGAGTTGAATTTCCCCAACAAAAACGGTATTTTCTTAACTTTTTCTTACTGCCCGATCTCTTAGGGAGGGTAAGGGGAATTTATTCCTCTCCTATCGTTCTTCCTCTGATTAAAATCCTGTGCTGCAGCAGAGTCTCTCAATCAGTAGTACTTTAGGGAAGAAGAGAACTTCGAATTGACATTTTTCGGTCAAATCCAGCATTATAATCACTATCAGATAGATTGTTAAGTCAGCCATTCAAATTAAATTCCACTCCTCCGCACACACGACCTAATTATGTCTAATTTACCCACTTGTTAACTGATATCAGTGTTAATGAAGAAATTTCCTGACTTGTGACGTCTAAATAGAGCTTCGCCGTCCACAGTAGTAAAATAACATCTGCCCTATGAAGGCAGAATTCTCGATTCAACCTGCGACATTAATTTGTATGAAAATATCCTTGGTTTTTGAAGATAATGCTTCATTATTCTTCTTACCCTTAAAGAAGATTGTTAGTAGTGTCCCTGTATCACTTTATTTAAAAAATGAAATTACTCTTTCCGAAATACAAGTTTTTTCCTGGTTTACAGACGCTCATGTATCTACGTTTATTTGCTCACATTTTGGTCGGATTTCTTATCGGCGCTCTCTACTACGACATCGGAGACGACGGTGCTAAAGTTCTCAGTAATCTCGGATTTTTATTCTTTAATATGTTATTCTTGATGTACACGTCCATGACCATTACCATACTTTCATGTAAGTATATCTGTATGATAGAAATCTGCAATATAACGGATGAGATCGTGTTCCAAACCAAAAACATTTTGGAAGCAAGCGCTCGATAAAAATAACTAATTTCAGTAATAGAATTCGTAAATAGGAAAAAACCAATATGCAGGCATCATAATTAATGCTCGCTTGTGTTTTTTCAAGTCATCATTTTAAATTACAAATCCGGCTGTCGTTTAATGATTTAGCTATTGGTTCTAACGTAGGCACTCATCGATTTTACTTCTGATCATTATCTTCTTAAATGAGTAGTTTCACTTATGTACATGAGAAGGAATTTGAAAAAGTGCATTCTCGACTTTTGACTTGGTGGATTCTCGATTAAATAGACCAAATTTAGAAATAATCTTATCCGTTTTATTGCAAGAGTCGTTTTATATAAGTAACACTTGATAGACTGGGCTTTTCAGGATATTCCTAGCCCGTCAAATATAAGAATCATAAAGAAGAGCCCAGTTTTGTGTTGGGATGGAGAACTAATAGATTTGCTTCGCCGATTTTAATTTTAAAGAAGTAAATAAAAAATATCTTGGTTGAGATTTCGGTTTTCAAATGTTTATCAACCAAGTGGACCCCCTTGCTTCTGCGCGCACCATGTTAGCAAGTGTTTTTTTTTTGTTTTTTTTTTTGTAAAACTTCGCAGAGTAAGAATGCCTCTGAAATTTTTCTTAGTGGAATGAAGAATATAAAGTTTCTTAATGGTTTTAATTTTCTTATTTCTCGGTTACTATATTCTTACTTTTTTTTCTTTCTCTTTGAAATAGTTCCTCTGGAAATGCCCGTTCTTGTGAAGGAGCATTTTAACCGCTGGTACTCGCTCCGAGCTTACTACTTAGCAATTACCATATCAGACTTGCCTTTCCAAGTGAGTTATTTGGATCCGTCTTGCAACGTTTTTGCTATCGTGGTATAGAATCGCACTAATGTTGCTAAAAATTTTAGGCAATTTTCTGTGTGATGTATGCCAGCATCGTGTACTATTTGACGGCTCAACCGCCTGAGTGGCCCCGATTCGGTATGTTCCTATCGGCCTGTCTTCTGATTTCGTTTGTTGCTCAGAGTGTTGGTTTAGTGGTTGGCGCTGCGATGAATGTCCAGGTACATTTTCTAATAACTTTCGTGAGGGCATTCGAGAACCCAATTCTCGCTTTGCTTTAACTTGAAAAGTTTCTATTCTTTACAGAACGGTGTGTTCCTGGCGCCGGTTATGTCAGTTCCATTCCTTCTATTCTCCGGATTCTTCGTCAGCTTCGATGCTATTCCAGTGTACCTTCGTTGGATAACATATCTCAGTTACATCAGATATGGCTTTGAAGGTACCGCCATCGCCACATACGGATACAACCGGACGAGGCTACGCTGCCAACAGGTGATTTAATAACTTGTACATTCTTTTCTAATCTGTAATTGGTTGCGAACTTTTTTCCAGTGTTTTCTAGTGTCGATACGAAGGAACGCAATCCGAAAAACTAAAATCATACGCAGTTGGCCTAGCTTGAGATACAGGCCTGTAGCCAGAGGGGCATTGCCCCCGGCATGAATCCGCCGCCTGTTTATTTCAGTATCTTAGTAAATAACATTTCAAAAAAGCTTTGCATTTATTAAATTCCATACGAAACATCATCTTTATATTTATCGACATTAATGACTGCCCCCCCCCCTGAAAGTTCAATTGCACCCTCTGAAAAAATTCCTGGCTACAGGCCTGTTGAGATAGACGTATTTTTGTACGGGATTCCTATCGAGTACCTAATCTCTTATCGTACCAAATCTGTTTAAGAATAATCAGACCACTGATGTCATAATATCCATAATCATTAGAACACGAGCACAAATAGTCAACCTGCAGTGGAGCAGCTCATATGTGGCTGGAAAATATCAAAATAATGCTAAAACTTCTTTCGCTTGTATAATTTTTTTGATTTTTTGGAGGGGGGGGCTTTTAGAGGATTTAGGGACTAAGTTTTCCAAGTCCCTCCCTTCCTCATTTGCATCTCTGCATTGGAATATGCGAGTACTAACAATTATTAAAATACCAGGTGTCAAGATGTTGTTAACCAAATTATTGGTTTATAGAGGGTAGAGGGTTATCAATAGAATCACGTAACAACTTTCAATTTTTTGTCTGTTTCACACATGTCATTGAGTGATTCTGAAAGTATTTTTAATGCTGAATATACGAAGCCGTCGGCCGTTTTTCTCTGGCACGCCTAGTTTTTGAGCAACATGCGTTTGAAAGTATGAAAAATGCTCAAAATTGTGAACTTTGTGAAGTTGCCCTGTATTATTCTAGCTATGACTTATCGCAATAATCAAGGGAATTAAGAGCGTAGACCTTCTTTAATGACACATTCAATTTGTGGACTACTAGTAGTGTTCGTTTTGGAGTATGCATATTTCTCTGAAAGACTTTTCATCTGGAAAACAGGCTCGAACGCCTTGAGATGTTTCCGAAACCTGCAGTGGTCACACTGCTATTCTTTTATATCAAGGTCCAATAATAGTAACAAACGTCTACCTCCTGAAATGATTTTTTCGGGATCCACTGTTATCAACTCGTCGTATTTTGTTATCGTTTGGAGACGCGATCGTTTATGATCGTAAGAATGACGCTGTAATCATTAAACTCGTTATAAGCCTATGGACATCGGTACCCGGAAAATTACTAAACTCTTATTATCCAATGCAGGGGTCTCCAAACTATGGCCCGTCGGCCAAATGCGGCCCGCGAACGGATTTTAAGCGACCCGCGGGAAAATTGTTAGGTAATAAAATATTTGGAATTTCGAAATTGTATTCCTAATTTAGAAATTTCAACGTCAGCTGCAGGTGAAATACTTGTCTACTTTTCGCCCTTTTTCTTTTATAACCCCCTTTACCTAACGTCAAATCCAAATCAGTTGTTGATAGGCAGCGGTGATTTTTTCCAGTCAGCAAAGTCCCAATTGACTCAGAATTCCGTTGGATTTTTTTAACTGACTCAACTCAAAATTCCCAAATATTTGGGCCGAACATCTGCTAGGTGCGCTACAATCGGCAAAATTGAAAAAAGGATCAAGACGATTTTCCATTTGAATGTTGATTGAGTTATCTCAAAATAAATCGAGAACGAGGTCATTTAGCTGAAAAATTAAGATAACAAAATTTGTAGAACGTACAATTTCCTATAAGTTGCTTTCTCTCATAAAAACTGATTTCGATCGATTTAAGGAAAGCTTCCGCGCACCACCCGCGCCCCTCACCAATTGTCCCGTTTTCGTTGTGCGCGATACTAGCGCTGTTCGGCCCAATCTAAGCAAAAGAAGAAAAACCTTTTGATTTGTTTAGGTCTCCCAACTTATCAACTCAGTTTCCAAGTATTAAAGCAAAAAAAAAAAAGTTTAAATTTGTTGGATTTTTCCAATTCGCCTGACTAAAATGGTAAATGTCCCCAACTACTGAGTGAAAAATTCCTACGAGGGGGGAGAGGTAAGTTGCCCCTCCCCCTATTGGTACGTCCCTGACTTGTAGGCCTACATATATCGGCAGATATCCGAAAATATCACCCCCGGCACGAGGCACGGAAAAACCGGACACACAACCATAGACAAATGTATCACTTGCACTCGAGAGTTGATAACAGTGGGTACCGAAAAAATTATCTCAGGAGGTAGACGTTCGTAATCAACGTACACGGAAGGCAACAGAGAATCAGTGTTGCCAAATACAAAACTTTCACAATACTAATGGGAAATTTCTATGTCGTTTTTGCACTTTGACTTTCAGAGCTTATAAAAGACTTTAGGAATTACTTTTTTTAATTTTGTTACTTTCTACAGAGATGTAAATTTATTCTCAGACGAAATCACGCTAATTAAACAAATACAGTATATTATATTAAAAATTACATTTTCTTTAAGTAGACAAATAGTGTTCTTCAGAACTTCCTAAATACTTCAATAACTTGCTCAATTGTTATCAGATTTGTCTGAAAATTTGGCATTATACGCTTCTTCACGTAAGTAATACAATCGCACCAAAAAGAGAATTCAATTCAGCTCCCAGTTTATTATATCTGGTTCAAAAATAGTTCGATTTCTGCAATTTTCGAAGCTTCAACTCAAATTTACGACAAATTGAGACGTTCTAGGGGAAAATGACGAACGGCATCGTTGGAATACACGGAACAGAATGTATGTTGCGTAGTGTAATCAGATTGTCGAATTATTGATAATCAAATAATTATTGAATCATCGATAGTCAGTGGGTCAGATTATCAATAGTCAAATAAATAATTGGATTATTGATTATAGGTGTTGCTAATATTATATTATTTTTGAAAATCAGTGATCATTGACATGTGAATTACGCATCAAACCCTTGAGTATTTCGTTAACCATTATCGATGTATTGATTATTGAGGGGCAGGCGGTCCTCGCCCCATCCCCCTCAGAAAAAGAAAAAAGAATGATAATCAAGATGTAGAAACTAAATTATTGCAATCCTTTTCTCCCCGTATAGTCTGTAATATTTCTCCAACTTCGTCATTTTTATCAATTGCCTGTTTGATGCCATTTTGGTTATTTCCTTAATTTTTGTTGTTTTCACCCTTTCTGTTTCTGTTGGCATAATGGCTGGAAGATAGATAGTATCATTTGTTGCACGGTTTGGGTAAAATGGGCTCGGGGTGAAATGAGAACTGTGCTCGACGTCCCCTTTTCGTGATCTGCATCCCATTTTTTAATTTATATTTTATAATTTTATTTATTTTTCTCGTTTCTATGTTCCTATTATTTCTGCGCGTTTTCTGTTTTTTCGGCGATTTACGACATCCTGTCATTTTAAACAAAATATCTGAAGACACGGAAATTATCTCTGTGTACCAAGCCCATAGCTAACGCTAGGGCAGCCTGGGCAAAGCCCTTGCTGGCAAGCGCGCCGCCCTGGCTAACACTTTACAAAAATAAATAATGAAGTTTTGTTTTATACCCTAATGCTCTAGTTGAAATACCAAATGCCCTGGCACACAAAGGCAGTTAGCTACGGACCTGGTACAATGAAAACTAGCCTCCCCTCTCCCGGAAAGATTGCAGGGTGTCTACCAGTCACGAAAAATCCGAAAAAGCCACGAATTTTTTCAAAATACCCGCAAAATAAAAGAAAGTTACTACGAGTATTTTAAATTTTCGGTTGAATCCCATTTTAAGTAGCGTGCATTATTCAATTGTGTCAGTGGACAAACAAAGGCATCTCCTACTTTCTTTATTATTTTACTATTGGCACCTAACTGTGCTAACTTACTGTTAGTTTTACATAATTTCTCATATTTGTATCTTTCAGGTTTTCTGTGTAATTCATGGGTGGGGGAGGGCAGGGGTACGAAATTATATTTCAAAAGTCACGAAAAACCACGAAAAAGCCACGAATCTTCATTATTTGATTCTGATAGACAGTTGCAGGATGTGAGACTGCCAGATAGGCAGTCAGGGTCTGTTTGAACAGCCTGCGAGCCATTCAGTCAACAGTCATCCATCTTTTTCATCTCCTTTGATTCTAAAAACGTACTCTCGTCCGTCTCTACTCTCCCGTGAATGGCGAGAAATATCTCCAGTATTCTAAGAGCCAACCAGTGGGAAAGTAAAATCGGCGGCGTGACTGAAATATACAGACAGAAAGACTGGCCGACAGCAAAGCATGTACTGTCGAGCAGGAGATTGATGGAACTCTAAAAATGGGCTGAAACAGAAAATTAAGGAACGTGATACCAATTCTGATTTCACAACTACCGTTCAGCATTCGATTCCGATTCCAATTCTTCACAAAAAACGAATCACGATCCCAAATATTTCGGAATCGACAATTTTAATGTTTGCACGAAAGAATCGTTGATATCATTCGATTTTGCCGATTCCGAAGAGGAACTGAATCTTATCCATCTCTGAGTGGGTGGCGGAGCGACTCGAGGCCAAGCCCCCTGGCATTTGATGAAACTGTATCAATTTTCAATAATATAAAGTTACTTGTCCTCGGAGAATTCACCTTCTCCTAAAATCTTCAAGCACATTCATTATCTAATGTGTTGTGTCAATTTCAACAGGAATATTGCCACTTCAAAAATCCGAATATTACGTTGAAAGAACTGGATATGATAGACTCGAGATTCGAAGTTGACATAATTGCCTTGATCATCATATTTTTAGTTTTGAGAATAGCAGCGTTTATTTTCCTCAGGTATAAGCTGATATCAGTTCGTTAGGTTGATTTTATTTATATTATATTCGTTGTGCGACCTGGTCGCGGATTTCATTTGTACTCATTTTTTTAATTCGTACAATTTTATTTATTACCTAATTCCATTTTTTTCTCTCGTTCTTTTTTATATTGAAAGTTTATAGTAAGCGAGCATTTTTTGAAATCATTTTCTGTTGTTTTGTATGGGAACGTTCGACGTTCGAATAAATGCCAACTGATTTATAGATGAATAGACCTACCTTTGATATTTTTTTTTTTAACTTTTTTTATTCTGTTATCATTTGATTCTTTATGAAAACACATTTACGCAATCCCGTTAGATTCATTTCATGTCGGGAACATTTTATTACTCGAGTGAATGTTTTCTGTAGTCAAATTTATGTCGAAGGTACCAAATTTCATTTTTGTCGTCGAACAATTGCGTGTTTATGTTCTACAATTAGTTACCTTGAACAAATATGTGTCCCTTTATTATACGATGTTAATTTATTGTATTTATTATTATTTAATTTCATTATTTGTGTGTTATAATTTTTAAAGAGGAACATATTACACAAATATGTATTTGGGGGTAATAAAGACTTACTTTTAAATATTGTTTGTTAATTATCTGGTGTGGTTGGGGGTTATTTATTTGTATGAAGGTGGCTACATATGTGTGAGTGATCACATATGATTTAGCATAAGCGTGTAGCAAACTTCAACTATCATTAAGTCGATTAGAAATTCACTTTCAAAGAAAATTTGTCCTAAATTTAACTGCATCATCACCAAAAAATTAAATTATAGTCAGTTCTACTGGCAGAATAATTTTTACTCGGTTAAAAAGCCTACTGAAGATATATAGCAGTGTTTCTATTTGAAATTTACCCATGATCACTCACTCACTAACACCCGCGCAGGTAATTTTGCAGCACACTCTAGTGCAGGTTTAAATCCCAATAGTAGCGCTAGTAGTGATGTCGAGAGGGGAAATATGAAAATGATATTTTTATAGGGTGCAGCTTATATGACATATTCTGTTTTCTTTGTGATTTATAGAATTCTAATCACAATACTGAAATTTTATTGTGCATATTTTTGCCTATTTTGACTATAAATGCCTATTTTGCATATTTGAGCCATTTTTAGACCATATTTGTGTATATTTGAGGGTTTTGAGGCAAATTTTCACCAATAAATAAAAAAAAAAAATAATTGTAAAAGCAACTGAAAAATAAGAACAAAACCAAGAGATTTCAAATTTGTTTCGAGGGAAGTTTAATTTTCTTCATAAAACAGAACTGACGTTAAAATTTTTCAGCTTTCAAGCCAGCACAGCAGCCGCAGGCTCATTACCGATTTTATGTTTTATAGTGTTACGCTTAAATTGCACTTTAATTTGACACCCATGTCGCTATCCAGATATTTGAGGTCAGATAACTGCATATCATAAGCGCATATTTCGACATTTTAAGTGCATATTTCCCCTAGCTCTAGTGATCATGTATAACTGATAACGGTATACGGCGTGTTTGTGTGCTTCGATGCTTCGACCATATCGAAGGTTATGTGCGCCTACATGATCACCTTCTCGACAAGCTTCCAAAAAGTGCCACTCGTAGCGCACCCTTCAATTTTATACGCGAATCCTGCTGTTAAATTCGATTAGGTATAATTGAATTATATTACTGAGAAAAGTTACTTCTGATATCATCATTTATCCACTCAGTAACACGTATATTTTTATCAACAATAAAAGAACGGGAAAAAATGTGACTATCTAGAGGGGCAGTGTTCTCAGGGGGAGGTGCACAGCCCTCTCCCCTTTGCAATTCGAAGTTTTGGAACGAAACTAAAACCGAAATAGAACTGTACTGAATAAAAGGAAGCAGAACCAAACTAAAATTGACTCTCCCCTCCCCCCTGAAAAAAAGAAAAAAGATATACGTCTCTCATCATCATATCCTTGCTTCCTTGCCGAATTAGTCATGCAGGCAGTCATTGGCATTTATGCCCTTCATGCATTGTTCTTCTCATTTGTTCTCGGTTATGAGAACGAAAACAACAGCTGAACGCGAGATACTTAAGTTGACCGAATCGCGAGAAGAATGAATTGGATCACAGATTGTGAATCAATTGCAGAAAATAATTTGAAACACGGATCATTGATTGTTAATACTTGATAATGATATTAAAATAATTCGGGTAGCTATATACGGAACTTGTGGGGGGGGGGGCACTATGAGCTGAGCTAGGGGGTAAGAGTATCGTTTTACTCTCCCCTTCAAAATTTTGGTCTTATTTATTCCTTTGTTGCTGTTTCCACGTTATCGTTAAATCACCATGCATGTCAACACTCTCTAGCTACAAAAAATAATACGAGCAATAATAATTTTTGCTTATCCACCTACAGTTAGGTTACCTAACTTACTTTTGTTAACTGAAAAATCAATATCAAAATATCATGTCTAAAAATTTCTCCCTCTTCCTTACAAAAATTGCTAATTTTCGTGTAGGTGGGTTCTGGATCATGGATCAGTGATGAAATTATGATTCGGGTTATAGATCATAGAGCAGCTCAGAAGAAACGTGGATTTATTTTTTACATCGTTTTTGGCGTTTCAATGAATTTTGTTGAAAATCCCCCACAAGTTCAAAAGGTTCCGAGATTTAAAAGCTGTCATTCTGTCGTCACTAGGCTTGTTCTTCTAAAGAAAGGTCGGCATCACCAGGTGCCATCATGAAAACAGTGCCTATGATAACGATATTCATATCTTTTAGTCCTTCTAAGATAGTCATACGTATAATAAAAAGTAAAGCGAATTGAGATTGAAACAGAAATTACATATGTGTACTTAATATCCTTATAACACGATGATTTCGTGAATTTAGTCAAATTCCATGAGAATGGCACCTGTACAAAGAAATCTATCTTGCAAAGAAACCAAATTGAACGTTTGATTTATTCATACCCATCTAGTGTACGTACTCCGATAGGTATATCGTATTGTCAAAACAATACAAGGGTCGTCGAGAGCCTTAAATATTTATGTTCTGATCATGATTTTGTTACAAAAGCTAAGTTTTTGGCGGTGATTTTCAAAAATACCGGTTGGACCTGCACAAGATCGGTTCGTAACCCTAATTTCGGACAGAAATCATTGTCTCGATCTCCTACCAGTTTTCAAATAGGCAACAACTCTGTATTACCGTGAAACAAATTGCATATCTACCTGCAACGCTGTAAAGAAGCCAGAGTGGCAGACCAACAGGTCATTTTGAACGGCAACTGGTTTCGTTGACCCACGGTTGTACCTATTCGGCTTAACTGTGTTTAGCGTTGATCGCAACCGGTTTTGGAGGGGCGAATGAAAAGGTACTACGATCTTGGTGGACCGGTGAGGGGTGAGGGTATAGGTATACTATCAGGACTAGAGCACGCGAGCCCTTTCAATTGGGGAAGTACCTACTACAGCGCTTATGGATCATTATCTATAGCGACGGCGCGGCGTGATCTTTTTTGTGCCATTTTGCCGGTCCCGTACGTGTTCTCATTTTTCTGCTCTACAGTCTACACGTTGTTTACTGGCTGTCGTTACCTATTGTGTAGAATCCAAGTTGATTAAACTTTCAGCGTACTACCGTCCGACCTCACTCAACTACATATGACGCAGTCGTAGTCTCGTTTAGTTGCAGTTTGATAAGAAGTTACCGTTTGTTTTCAATATCACGCTGTGCGGTGCAGTTTCTTGAATTTGTTCGATCTTTTGGACCCGCTCTAGTTTACTTTTTCCGGTAAAATTAGACAAGAACTTCCGACAGATACGAGTTCCGTTATTTCACATGTGTTCGTGTAAATTCACACAGCTAGTACTTCGTTTCCGATAATAACGTTTCTGATGTGCTTCAAAAAGAGTGATAACAGTGCCGGAATGGGACCTCGTTGAGCGTAAAACCTCGAAACTTTGTCCAGTTTGTAAGTATACCGAAATTTTAGATATCTATATACTCAGTATATGTTACATAGCCGTTTCAATGTATCTGAGAATTTATTCATCCTAGCTTATTCCCAAATCACAATGCTTACGATACGCAATTCAATAAATATTCATACCAGGAAACATAATATGTACAGACGGAAATGAATAAACATTTGGTCCTTGGGGAGAAAATGTAACTAGTAACTACATTTTGTTTTGGTTTTGTGTTCAGCTTCAGCTGCTGGGGTTCATGCCGATCATTAGGTTACGAACGTGTAAATATTTGATAGAAATATCAAAGGCCAATAGAGACATTTTCAGGAGCCGTTGTTTTTAGTGGATACTTATAAATATTGAACACCACTTTGTAATTGAACGAGAGCAGTGAAAGTATGAATGTTAATGCCCTCGCAGATTGATAACATATTGCAAATTTAATCTAAAGCTATCGAATTTATTAATAGCTTTTTACACGTTCGCATCGACTTTTTTTTTTTAACGATTTCCTTTTCATTTGAGAAAACTCGTCAGTTCCGAGGCTACTTCGATAAAAATTACCGCGCTTGTGTTAATTCCTGCAATCCATTATTTCATTTATTCTGGATTGTGGACCGTGCCGATTCACGAGGTGCCATGTGCCATGTCCCAAGTATGACACATGGGTCATTCGCCTGTCACAGATAATCATTCTGGGACACTTGAAATTTCCCCACTGTTGCCACATTGCGGAAGTATATTCAAATAATGATAATGATCGTACAAATATTATTTGATCTCTTACAGAATTTTTTTTGGGTCGCTGATCCCGAATATCGCATCAGATTTTTGATTTTGCCAAGATTACGGGTCCTAAATTCATAATTTTCCATTGAAAAATTGCAAAATGAACTCGACTTCAGAAAATCGAATAAATTATTGAAATAGGAGTATTTGGGATCGCTAATCTCGAATATCGGATTTTTGATTTGGACCGGATTTAGGCCCCAGAGAATCACAATTTCAATTTGAATGAGTAAAATCAGTAATTAACGAAAACTAAGCTAATCGTCGACGTGCATTTATTTTAAGTTGTTAATTTCAATCAGATTTTGAATCCGATTCCATTCCGACCCTCAAAATCCAAATTTCACTGTTGACATGAATAAGAATGCAAAAGGGCGGACTAATTATCAAAATTCAGAAATGAAAGAGAAACTAATTCCTTTTCTTAAGAAAAGAGAAGAAAGCAGGCAGAGAAAAATTTTATTCTATTCCTCGAGAAAGAAAAATGCATTTAATTGGAAAAAAGAAATATCTCTTCAGTGTCTTAATTAAGGAGAAAACTTCGCTTTTATTTATGAGACATGAGAAGCCGTTTACAGAAGAAAGAGAAAAAAAACTGTCTCTCTTCTACTCAATAAGAAGCGCTTAATTTCTTTCTTTAAAAAAAGAAAGAAAGTTGAAAATGAGAAACTTATGTATTTCCTAGAGAAAAAAGGGAAACAAATCCCTTCCTATTTTTAAATGAGAAAAACTCCGTTACTTTTATTGAAGATGGGAAAATTTCCCTCCTTAAGGAAAGACAGTTTTTCTGAATGAGAAGAACTTTATTTTTGTGTTGAAAGAAACAGGAGAGGAATCTCCCAGGATCTAAATATTACATTCACATATCTGTCTTAAATCATGAGAATCTTCAATTGGTCTTGATTAACGAGTATTGAACAAATGTTGATGAAATTTTTACAGATTTCAGTTTAAAAGTCTCCTCGTGCTTCACATTTGCTAATGAAATCTGTACAAGTCTTATCGAGTCTTGACTGATTCTTAATCGATTTAAACAATGTCTCCTCGAGTTCAACAGTTTACTATTAAAATATTCAAAAATCTTACAATATTCATTTTTTTTGTCAAGATCGATGTATTAATGAATTTTTGGAGTATCACAATAGAATTTTCACGATCTTTTTTCTATTGTGGTGGGACGTATGGCGATGCACGCATGCCAAAGTGGCCCCTATGACACCGCACCCCCGGCCACAGGAACTACCCTTTCGAGCATCGCGTCAGTGACCGTAGGGACGCCTTGGGACCGGGCCCGAGCCCCCATTTCTACGTGCCGGAACGGTGCGCGCGTCCTACCAGGCTTACAACTTCGAATAATTTTTTGAGAGTATTTCGTAAGAATCTGAATGAATTTTGAACCAAATCTTGATTAGAATTTCAAAATGTCTGTGAGAGTTTAGACAAAATTCTTTTCTTTCCTCGAAGAAAGAGACGAGTTTCTTCTCACTCGGAATAAAGAAGTGTTTTTTCTCTCTTCACTTTCTTCAAAGATAAGAACGAAATTTCTCATTCGGGAGAATAGGACTCTCCCTCCTTCTTTGAGGGAAGAAACACTTTTCTTATTTTCCAATTTTCTCGCCTTAAAAAAAAAAAAAAGTTCTCATTGAGTGAAAAAAAGGGACCATTATTCTCCTCTTCTCTTAGAGAAGGATAACGATTCCTTCCCAAACTTTATGGCAGGTTCAAGTCTTCGAGTTTTGGCCGAGTCGTCTCTTTTCTCGAGGAATGGATCTAGGTTATTTTGAATTAGGAAAGAGAAGTAAGCAGGGGTGAATCTATAGGGGTGTGGGGGTTGACCCCCCCCCACTCATAATTTGGCAGTTGGCAAATTTTGAAACTGTTCATTTGAGTTTTTTATTTTTTATGAATGTATGTTCGTTTGCTTGTTTGTTTTTCTCAATTAAAAAAATTTAAAAATCGGCAAATTTTTAATTTTCTAACAATTTTGTCGGCGACTTTTTAGTTTAATAAAAAAATTTGTCGGAAAACTTTTCTTCTCCACCTCTCCAAACTGAAAGTCAAATTTCTTTTCTGAAAATTGAGTACCTTGGACTGCTGTCAGAGACCATCAGTCAGGCAAAAGCCGAAGGTTTCCAGCTAAGTATCGAACGTTATCTGAAAGGTTAAAACAAAGCTCAAATGTGGAAGACATTTCGAAAATCTGAAAGTCGGTAGCAAATGTTGAATTTCAAATTTCAATGACTATTCTGTTTTTACTAAATTCTCTGTTTGACCTAGAGCCTCATATTTGAGAAAGTTGAAGATTTTGTTAAAATCTAAAAGTTGAAAGCAAAATAATTATTTTCCAATAGATATCACAAGCTAAATCCGATAGAAAATGTTCGTTTGTTTAATGTACGGGCTTTGGTCCTGGTGAATTCGAGGGTTATTCTTCGAAAATGTTGATATTTCAGTCCCCAGCAGTTATCTCACAAACTATTAATATACGAGCATTTTGTTTTTTTGTTGATAGATATAGCTCAATTCTACTTTTTTAAGCTTTCAGAAGAAAATTTGATCCACTTTTAATGGGTCCAAATTGGACTAAATATGCTAAAATGTCCGTCGGCATGGATGTCTCTCGAACAATTTTTATTATTTTTTTTTTTGTTCTTCTAAATTTTCAAACTGTATATTAGAACAAACTAACAACGTAGTGCCACTTTGAATGGATGAAGGAATCACAAGGTAACATTGAAATCGCATCTTCACAGGTGGGAGTCAGTATGGCCACCTTTGAAAATATTCCCTCAGTTTTTTGTCCATCGGCGTAGCTCTTCTTCAACCAATCACAAAACAGAGGAGTTTCAATAATTTTTTGTCGCAGTTAATGGTCAAATTGTGTATTCTTATCAAAGCAATACGGTCCGAATATCAAATCCCGGTTTTTTTGTGACGAGACTCATGCGTTCGCGTATTATTGTCCAAAATTAAGAATTTAAAAAAAGTATCTTTCGGCATGGTCATCTTTATGCCACGATAGACGTTCATCATCCAAAAATGATTACATCTATAATTAGTGGATTAGAATGCCTTTATCAACTCTCCATATAATTTTTTGTTTTGAGTCTACTAATCGACGGCAGAACACTTTCTGTTCGCTACTGTCTTTCGGCATGGACTTTTTAAATTGTCCTTCGGCGTGGCATTCATCATTTTGATTGCCCTGCCAAAATACAGAATTCCCTCATTGTCGGCCCAATATTACCAATATGTTATACAAAACGCCTCTGAACGACTACCATCAAAAAAGAAGTTCAAATATCCCCTACTTTCCTTTATGAAAAAACATACCTGAAGTGTATCAACATTTTTGAAGAATAACCCAGGAGGGAAATTTAGTGTTGAACAAAAGTCAAAACTCCTTGTGTTTTTCCTATAATAACGAAAGGGAGCTTGTGGCACGGATTCCCCTAATCCGATTAATCTGAAACTTCGTAGGTTTTTTTTTTTTTGATTTTATTGGAATAAATTTAGGAGACGAATCAGAGGAAATTCACAAAAAAAAGGATCACCAAGAGTAAATAACGACCAAATTAATGTGTAAAGGAAGTTGTGTGTTTCTCTCAAGTATCTAATATCCTTCTACCTTACCCTCCCAAACTAGGGTATACTCATGTGCGCAAACGTGAGTACTTGGAGATAAGGTTCCAATCTGTATTTACAGGGACGAAACTACGGGGGGGGGGGGGGTTGAACACCCCCAATAGTTTGAAAGTTGGCAAATTTTGAAACTGCTCATTTTTTCATTTTCTAAGAAAGTTTGTTTGTTTGTTCTGTTTTTTTTTCAATTAGAAAATATTTTGACAAAAAATCGGCAAATTTTCATATTTTTGAAAAAACTGTCGGCGAATTTTTAGTTGAAAAAAAAAATTTGTCGGCAAATTTTCCTTCTCTACCCCCTCTCCCTCCAACTGAAAGTCAAATTTCGTCTCTGGAAGTGAGTTTCTCTTTTCTTTACAATCTCAAACTATTCCAGAAAGGCTTCACAGATGGTCTTGAGCAAGTCTTAAAGAGTCTTGGAAGATCTAAAACAGTCTTTGAAGTGCCTTGGTAGCCTAAATGAAGTCTTAAAGGATCCCGATGCGTCTCAAAAACTCAAAATCTGGCCTGATGGCGGAAGCATACTACTTTTTCTAACATAATTTCATACTGGAAGTTTTTCTGAATGTGTATGCTGTTAAAAGAAGCGCAGAGAGATACCATACAGGGTCCCCCTCCCATTTCTTTGTACTGCGTAGTCAAATCAATATGGGACTAGCGATTATCTTCAACGACCTATTCCAGGATGAAGATATCTTCCCTCTCCGTTATTGCATGTTAAGTAGAAAAATATCAAGAATAATATCAATGTAGAGGTATTTTGAGTCTTTAAATTCAAAAGCGCTATCAGATGTTCGATTCCACTCGATTTAAGCCCCAAATTTGACTCAATGTAGAGGTGTTTTGAGTCTCTAAATTCAAAAGCGCTATCAGATGTTCGATTCCACTCGATTTAAGCCCCAAATTTGACTATTTCCTTTTTGAAGGGCTAGTTTAAATTTGTCGAGAAAATTAAACAAGGTATCGGAATATAATTGTTGTTTTTTTTTGGGGGGGGAAGGGGTAGTTAAGTTTGAAAATCTTATAAAATTTCCGATGCGATTCCTATTTGAGCTTTAAAATCTGAACTTGAGTCTTTTAAATGGACCAATTTGACCTCGCTGAACAAATTAAACGAGAAACCGAAATAGGGATTTTTAGATCACAGAGTTCGAAATTTTATTAAAGTTTTGATCCGACTCAGATTTGGGCTCAGAAATCCAAATTAGAGTCTTTCAAATGAACCCTCTTGATTTACGGAAAAAAGTGAACAAGAGATCGAAATTAGGGGTTTGATGTCGCCAGTTTTGAGAATTAAATTGGATTTTTAATCAGACTCCGATTAGGCTCCTCGCGCAATTTAAATTTAGCTCGAGAAAGAAAACAGTTCGTCTCAAGTGCGATTAGTGCAGTAATCTCATTACAAAATATCAAATGAATTGCGATGTCGTACGTAAGTAAGCTCTGAATCTGACGTAATTATTGCAAATTCGAATTTTAGAGCAATTATATGTATTGAAATGCGGATTGGGCGAATGTTTGGAGAGATAGTGGCTTTAGACCGACGACACATGTGAAAAACGAAATGAAAAAACGCGATGATTTTGCGTAAATAAATAACTTATTCTTATGAAATGTAAGAATCGGTGACCGGTAGATTGAAGTCATTAGGATCGATAATAGCATATTTCTGAAGCGTTTGTGTGAATCGACAGCAGGTGTAACCTCCAATACCTACGTGACTTGACCGGCACATCCACGTCCCAAAACGATTCGTAAAAACATAATTATCGTTTATAAATAAATTTCGATAACTAAACCGAATCAGACTGAATGAAGAAATGACTCAATCGGAAATTTAATTGATTTACGACTAAAATAGAAGTCCTTGTGAACGAAATATTTGTCTGAAAAATGGGCTTGTGGTTCTTTACAGACGAAAGTAATTGGTTGAGGAAACTAGAAATAGGAATGATGACTTTTCTCGTACGTCCAACCCAATATTGGGTCGGATTTGTTAGCCAAACTTATTGCTAGGTTCTGAACTAGTTGCTGGTTGAGTTTGTGTATGCGAGCCAGTACAAGCACTTGAAAGAGAAAATTACCTTTGATACTTCTTACAGATATCACCTATTTGAATCGGATTCGCGTGCTGGAAACCCGACCTCTACCTCTTCGTTCGAGGGAAAAATACCGGGTGGATTGCCTACCTAAATTCTAAAAAATTGCCTGGGTTGATCTGTAACATCATGCTTTAGACAGACAGACTGAGAATCAGCCAGACTCGAGATAACTAGGTAACCAACTTGTCCATAAGTCAGGTTAAAGGACAGAAGAAAACGCAGACAGATATCCCACCAGTCAGGCAGAGGTAAGGAGATACGTAGGCAGACTGGCGGAAAACAGAAAGGTAGGACGTTAAAAGAGAGTAAAGAACATATTCGGGGGAAGATCACACCAGGAACGTACCCCGATAGGGGTGGGGCAAGGGGGCAACTTACACCCTCCGTAGGAATTTTTTTCTCAGCAGTTGGGAAAATTTACCAGTCAGGGAGGGGCGTTAGAAAAATCCAACAAGTTCTTTTTTTTTTTTTTTTGCTTTGATACATGGGAATTGAGTTTGAGTTGAGAAGTTGGGAAAACCCAACAAAGTCAAAAGGTTTTTCTGCTTTTGCATTGATACTTGGGAATTTTGAGTTGAGAGTCAGTCGGAAAAACCCAACAGGTCAAACGATTTTTTATTTTTATTCTTTGCTCTGATACTTGAGAATTCTGAGTTGAGTTAGTTGGGACTTTCACAGTTCTTACCTCCCTCCCCTCCGCCCTCCGCCCGCCCCCTGGAAAAACTCTTCGGTTTTTTTTTTAATTCTTTTTTAACGTCAATATAAAAATATGGTCACTCCTCCTCCTTCCGAAAAGAACATCGAGCAAGTTGCTATCCAAAAATAAAGATAAATCAGTCGGGGGCTAAAGAGATAATTTCCTCCTCGTGAGTCGGTCTTGACCTGAACTTTACTCCTTGAGAGGGGAGTGCGAATCGGTACGTTTTAAGCACATGCAAAGACTGCCTTGTGTATCGAATGTCTTTCCTTCAACTAGAGCAGAGCCAGATTTCGGATTTGGAAGCGTTTGAGCTGAGAATTAAGAGAGGGGCGAGGGAAAGCTATTTTTCCGAATTATTGAGTCATAAAGTGAAATACAGAAAGAAAAGCTCAGAAAGTCGAAAATTTTCATTCTCTTCAGATATAAGGATACGTAATTCTTGGTGATGTTTTAATACTCGGTGGAGAGTCCCTGTAGTGGTGAGGGCCCCGTGGGCACCTTCTAAGTACAGCTTTGGCGTAAGAAATAAGTGGAAGGAGGCTAGAGAGCCTGTATCTTCACTCCTAGGTCTCGGTTCAGTTTCTCCTAAATTGGTCAAATTTTAAGTACAAACAAATAATTTCCATTTAATTACCCGTTCTTGAGCTACCAGGTGTACAGTTTACATGTCCATCATCACATTTTCCTGTCTGCGTCAGACTTTGTCATGAAAATGAGGGACTAGAGCGCCCCTACTTCACCTCTGAAAATCGTACGAATAGGTGAGGTACTTAGTCATTTTTTCATGTCTGAGTCTGATTCGTCACTATCATAAAAATGTGAAACGCAGCACTTTACTCTTTTGAAAATCGTAACAGTTAAAATGTGTTATCACTGTTCCAGTGGCAAGGTGTCAACTAAAACAAAAGAAAAAAGGGAATTGCTTGGTTGCCCTACCCCGAAAAATTGTGAGTGTGAGCAAAAATGGACGCACGATTACATGTATACATTTTTGGTTTCTCTGCCAAAAGAAGAATGCTATTTACATGCTGAGTGATCGACTTCAGTCAGACGCTTGCTATTATGTACTTGTTCTGGTTGATTTACTTGTCAGTAGACACTGCACTCCTATAGAAATGAAGGACGAGGCGCCCGTACTTTGCTTCTGGAAATCGCACGTATAGGTGAGGTGTATCATCACTTTTCATAGTTTACGTCTGGTGTGTTATACGGACAAAGAAATGAAGGATGGGGTGTCTAGTCTACACCTCTACACTTTATCCCGGAAAATAGTAGGAACAGATGAGGTGCATCATTATCATAAAAATAGAGGACGGAGCGTCAATCTCTCTCGTCGAACCCAAAATCTGACTTCGCCAATGGATCGAACAGCGGGGAGGGGGTGCTGAATCAGCTATAAAGAAAAATTCAATGAAGTGAAGAAAATGAAATAAAACATGAAAAGAAGATCTATGCGTAGTATTAAGGTAATTAACTGTGCCGTTGTGAAATTGGTGTAATTATATTGTTTATTAGGATAATATCGTTACGTAGTGGCCAAGTGTTACAGCGTAGGGTTAAAAATATTTAATCAAATGGAGAAAGGAAAAGCCATAGTGTGAACGTTCATGATCGCTATATCTTCTTTGTGAATTGACGTGAAGTCCTTCTACGGAAAATGTATATTAACTTTAATCATCATCTTGATCATAGTGAATGTGGATTCCCAGTACAGGTTTTGTTAGAGATGTGGCACATGTAGAACCTGGAATCTTTCAGTGACGAATATGACAGTGGGGTTAGCTGTATGAGTAGCCTAGAATCAAAACTCACTTTTGCCATTTCACTTCGAGGGCGCGAATCGGCAAAATACTGCACCCGTGTACAGTATTTTGCCGATTCGCGCCCTCGAAGTGAAATGGCAAAAGTTAGTTTTGATTCTAGGCTACTCATATACGTATACTCGTACTCTAGTCGGTTTCCAGTCTTGACCCATTTATTATTTTCAGCTGATTTGAGAATTATAAATTATCCGATAGAAGTAGCTCGTATTTTATGATTAGTGCCTATAGATAGATACAGATGTATGTAGATATCTAAAAATGCGCGACTTTGGCAGAACTTAAATTAGTCTCATATTAATAGTTCTCGATGTTTTTCTTTAATCAGAAAATCGTGTCATTGTCACGCAAAATAGTTCAGTTTTTCAAGCAATTACCTATACGAACCGAGCCCGACTTCATTTTCAAGTCGTATCGATAAATCTCTCAATTAATTTAGTAATCCAAATGAAAAATGCAGTTCTACAGCCGAAACATTAATTCGGTTCGATTAGAAGAGGTCATTATCTCGGTTGCTAGAAATGCATTTTAACATTCCTCGGGATATATAAGTATTATCGAGCGATCTGCAAAGTTCGAATTAACGTGTCTTGAAATTGGAAGATCAAATAGTTGCGCTCCTTCTTCTGATTAATTCGATGCCTTTGAGATGATCCGTCATCCAGCAACATCTTACCGGTTTTCAAATCCATCATTATGCGTGCTATTTCTGTTCTTTCCTTTTAGTTTCGAGTCTTTTCTCGCTTCTCGCGATAATTCTCAACGATCGAATGAATATACCTACGTGAGTTCTGCGCCATCAAGGTCTTTCGAGCGGCCACAATGTGTTCGGATTACACATTTTTGAACTCGCATTTCTGAACTCGCCTCTTATAAGGATTTCACTTCTAGAAACAACTTTGAACTGCCTTACAATGTTGTTCTGCAGGTTTGATTTGCCTTTTTTCTAATTGGTCGCGAAAATGTTTTAATGTCTCGCGTATAAGTGGACAGGTATATATTATACGATTTTTTACTCCTTCACTGTCATTCCAGTGAGTCTTCTAAATCGTCGCCATTCTGATTGCTGTCACCACGATCCTTCCAGTTGCATAAATATAATTGCTTTCAGTTCATATGCCGCGATAAAAAATTTTCATTCAATTCGAGTTCACGACATTTCGTGTTTGGTGTATAAGTGGACACCATAATAGTATTATTTAATAACAGTGCCATTTTCTCGGCTTTGTTTTTTTCCTTCGCATTTTCTAGTTGTTAAATTCGGGTCAGAGTAATTAAAGTTGGTCTATTGCTCCCATATTTCTGTGCTTTACTTTACTTGCCCGAACAACGCAGGTGCAGCATGCACTCGATCTTGTGTCACGTAGCTTTTATCTTTCGTCAGTAAATGCAATGTTGGCAATCTTGAGCGCTTTAAGATGAACTCGATTATAGAGGTTCTAGTTTAGAGTGTATACTCCTCGTCCAGAATATCTTCATTTTTAATGAAGAAAGGAGTCGCTGCACAGGAAAACTGTCTGCTTTTTCCCTGGAAATAAAACTGCTGTCTGCGTCATTGTTCTTATTTTTTTTTTTTAATGAATACAAGGAGGCTTTGTCTTGTACGCACTGGACATGTAAGAAGTTAACCCACATCGCTAAGAGAATTCAGATTTCTTTAGTTCTCTGTATGTTGAAATAGGAATGTCCCGATGATCAGTGAGGTCAGTCAGTCGGTTAGGTCAATCGGTCAGGCCAGTCAGGTCAGCCATTCAGGTCAATCAGGTAAGTCAGAGAGAGAGTCAGTACAGGGCCGCCAAGAGCCAAACCGGGCCCGGGAGAAAAATCTGCGGGCCTACACTGAAATTATTTGGCATAATTGTCTATTTGACATTTCTGTAACTCTGCGGGCCCCCTCAAAAGACCCAGGCCCGAGGGGGAAAGTACCTCTCCCCCTTCTCGGCGGCCCTGGGTCAGTACCAATAAAGTCCATTGTATTTCATGGATTTAGCATTCATAATGTGGCCGTTTTAGCTGTATCTGAATGAAACTCTAAAATAGTCATTTCCTTCCCATAGAGAAGAACGTGTAATTACTTTCGTAACTATCTGTGGGAAATAGAGTAACTGTAATAAAGCGATATTTCCTTTTGGAAATTGGTAACGTGTTGAAGAAAAAAGATTATGCACGATGTGATGTACTATCTTTGTATTAATGACCAAGTAACCAGTTATACGTGTTTTTTTCTTCCATAACCAAATGAGAATGGACTGTTGTACTACTCAACAGTAAATCAGAACTCAATTCAAGTGTTCTAGAAGCAACTGGTGTAAGTCAAACTTGAAATATAACATTATGTGTCGGAATCTTGCAATATAAAAGCGTCTAATTGATAGTTACTTTGAAATAACACATAAGAAAAAGAAAAAGAGGAAAATGTAACTAAAACATGTCAAATATTGTTATATGAAGCATGAAAGTGGTAGCAGTGCTTCAAATTTGTGTATAATATTTAAATTTTCAACTAAAATTATCTTAAAACGGACGTCTCAAAATTAGGCAGTTTCTATACTATTACTTCGCCTCAATAATGTGACCAGGAAAGATGAGCCAATTTTTCTTAGTTATTGGAAAATTAACATTCGGCATCCTTATATAGTGTAAAAGTACATAGTAATTTGTCATAGACTTCGATTGTGATCTTTTCGACTTTTCTGTCCTTCACCTTGTATACGCAGGCATACAGATATACAGAATGAAAACATTCGTATCAAATAGGCTGTGCGGTACACCTTGCTGCCGTGCGAAAAACGAGTTGTGTAATATTATTTACACCCGAAAACTGCACATGTACGTACACATATGAGGTCATTGTGCGTGTAGATCTACGCATGTTATTTTTAAAAACACGAGTCATAATTACCGAACACCGAATGTGTTTGCATCCTAGTTGAAAACGGCATGTTGCAGGCCTGTATTTATTATTGCAGTTATACGCATCAAAATAGCAACGTCAAGGGTAGCGAGTGAATGAGCCTTGGTATTACGAAATTCATTTACTGTTTTTCAGTCTCTCAACCCAAACGTTTTAAATTCGATTTAAATCTGCTTTTTTGTTGACTGAAGAGCAACTAGACTGGTGACATGGCAGTACTGACCACAGCACGTGCATTCGCTGACAAAAAATATGGACAGAAATTTCTAACATCCTCGGACGATGAGCCCTCTAAATGCTCGGATTCCCTTTCAGATTATGATATATTTTCGAACATATTATGTAGTTTCTTAATTATAAATTTAGCACACATTTAGCACAGTGCTCAATGGAGTGAGAAGTATGAACCTAAGTTCTAAGTTTAACAAGTTGAAAAGGCCCAAAATCTAATTTGCCCAACTACACTCTAATCTATATTTGTCACTAATTGACTTGTAGTTACCTTACACCTTACATATATTCATAGAATAAGTGAATTTCATGCGAAATACAGTCTTTTGTATAAGCAATTTGTTTTATACCTCGACTGTAAATATTTTTGCTTGTACTCGTGTACATACCGACAGGTGTATTTTCACATGAATACTAAAATAATATAGCGGTTGAAAACTAAATAAGTTCTGAGCCAAAGACGCAGTGTGCAAGGGGGTCTTTGCGACAGCTGAGCTTAGGTATGCTTTAGCTGAAGCCATTTTTCTACTGTATGTTAGTCAATAATACTACACAACAACATAAGAAACAATGGTATGAGATTATATGATTTTAGCTATATATTTTGAATGCTGAATACAATGGCGTTAACCATTTTTTCAAAGACCTCTCATTATCCGTATTCAAAATCAAAATTTCATCAAAATTTTCTCGTTTTATTCCTTTTTTTCGTTCACGAATAGCTACACTGATGGTGTGGTGGGACGTATGGCGATGCACGCATGCCAAAGTGGCTCCTATGACACCGCACCCCCAGCACTGGAAACTACCCTTTCGGGCATCACATCAGTGCCGAGGGGAACGCTTTGGGGCCGGGCCCAAGTCCCTATTTCTCCATACCAGAACAGTGCGCCTGTCCTGCCAGGGCCACCATGGGGTTGATACATGTATGCCTGATAAGACTAACAAGGCCCATCTGGTCCACACCATTTTTTTATACCTGATATTATTACTAGTTTGCTCTATTCCTCAAAACTCAAGACAAACAAGGTAAAAAAAAAAAAAGAAAGCGCCGAAGATGAGAGTCAAGTGCCAACTACACTAGGAGGAGGAGTACCTACTGGTACTAACAAATAATATTCATCAACTTGTTGTAGATTTATCTGTGTCGGAGCCTGTACGTTCAAATTAGTCATTTCAAATTTGACGAGCTTCAAAAGCCGGATCAATTTCTAACGAGTTTGATACCTATTTGATTTCTTACTGATAATATTTCAACTTAAGATTCTTATTCGAATTTCTTTCCATAGTTCAGATCATCATCAAATCTGCCGAGAAAGTGAACTAAAAGAATCGGAAGGGAAAGAAAGGCTCCAAACCACTGGTCACAAGTTTTAATGAGTGAAGATCTTACGAATCGTAATTAGCATTCATTTTATTTCTCTTCAAGTGACAAGCGATTGAACGGTTCAAATATAAAACCGGTCAGTCAAGAACTTGCTCACGAGTCGAGCAAAGCCAAAAACGTGTTGATGATATTGCTAATGGCGGATGCGTTTGGCGCTTCACTTCTCACGATTATTCTGTTTTCGTTTTTCGCAGGCTCTTAAGCCCTGATCTTGACAGTGTCGAAAGGACTCTTGGTGTTAACAGAATGTACGCGAGACGTACAAATCTGGGCTGGTATTCATCGTAGTCATAGAAGAATTTGAAATAAGCTTGTCTAACAGAGCTAGACGAGTTCCAGAAAGTTCTAAAGAAATTTGAATGAGTCGTAACACGTTCTGAGGCAGTGTAGATGAACCTAAATATGTTGTAACATTGTAAGCATATTCAGCTGGTCCAATGAAAGGTTTTTAATACATATTTCATTTTCACGAAAAATAAATTGTGCCTTAAACTGTTAAACTACGCGTTTGCTAATTGTCTCCCGCTTCCTTTATTGGAGAGTAACTGACTGACTCGGGCACTTCGCAACTACTCCCTTCTATTTTTCTGGAAATGCTCGCATTTTCGAAGACTTGGACGATTGTGCGACAAATCGAATTGTTGATCGGCCTTATACTTTCTCTGCTCCGTATCTCTAGTGCGCTTTAGGTGTACAATTTTTGCAACTGCTCATCTTTCTTTGGTAATTGATCAGGATGCATGACTGTTAACCCCTCCCCCTGCTAGTTGAGTCTTACATGGAAAAATGAAAACGTTTCTGTTTTATTTGAATTTGTCCGTGAATTACAGTGAATTAGTACTACACTCCCGCCCCCCGCGCGATGTCAAACGATAACATTTAAAGTATAACTTCACTACACAATATACAGGGTGTTTCAGCTTTATAGGCCGAGCTGGTAGGAGATGACAGTATTCAGCGAGAGGAACAACCAACCTTATGTACAGATGTACAAGTATAGTCTATACTCAAAATTGAAGGGACTACAAGTCTTCAGAGTTTGAAAATAGTATGAACTTTCCTAATCCTTTAAAAAAGTAACAGAAATTGACTGAACCGAATTGCCTACCTTTGATTTTCAAAGGCTCTACCAGCTTTAAACTTCTGATCATAAAATTTAAATAAATTGCTGAAGTGTATAATCTTCAAACTTTGTAGCTCCTACGATTTGCGAGATAGGCAATAATTTTTATTTCTCTTTCAAATTAGTTGCAAATCTTAATTATTTTTGACAAAGAATAACATTTATTTTCATTCAGTACCTAACTTCAAAATTTTACAAAGTCCTATAAAATTTCTCACATTTTGGAACTGAATTTTGTCTGTGACAACTTCGTTGCGACCCGTTTTGAAAAGGAATACATAGTAAGTAATAGATTGAAAATTAGACTAAAATTATTATTACCACCTGTTACTTATTTCGAAAATTAAAGGACTACAGAAATTGAAGTTGTGCTCTTCAAAAATTATACTCGAATTTTATAATTCTAATCCTAACACAAGTGCCCCTTCAATATCAAAGGTAGGCAATTCAATTTGGTATATTTTTGATATTCTTTCAATGAACACATTGATTTATTAATTTCGAAAAAGGACAATCTGAATTAAAATTAGTTATCAGACTCGTAATGAAAGTTCGCTATTATCAAACTTGGCAAACTACGTTGATTGTTCGCTATCATCTCCTATACTGACTTGGCCTAAAACAATACCAATACGTCATAAGCAACCTCGATCAGTGGGCAGGCAGGTCCCATAGGGAACTCAGGTTAGGTAATCTTACCTACTCAGCTAGAACTTCTATGTATATTCAACTTGGAAATTACTCTCGCCGTTCTTTCAAAAGCATAAAATCAATTACTCGTACATATTTTACTGGATAGTAATATTCCTATCTCCGAGAAAAATGATTCAGAATGCGATGAATGTGAATTGAGATATAGTTATCAGTGGCAGAGAAAATTGAAAATTCCGGCATCGGTATTACGCATCATAAAAAATAATACCAACTGTGGCGATCTTGATGGTTTCAGAGCGGATTTGTTCTCATCCCCAAAAAATTGACCACGAAGGAAATTTTTTGTATTTTTTACGAAAAATTTGATCCAAAAATCCTAATTTCTGAAAGAAAATTATTCCAAATGATACAATGAAAAATACGACGAAATTTGTTTGCTTCTCGAATGAAATGAGCGATCGTCATCGTTGAATGATACCAAATAATTGCTTACACATAATTGATGGATACCATCCAGCGAAGCTCGCCCGTAGCACCAGGGCTGGAGCTTCAATCGGAAGAGTCTCACACGATGAGTGAGTGAAGAGGAAGAGGCAGCGCGTCCGGCTACGGGGGACCTGAAATTTCCAGGCGAGCGCTCTGGGAGTGCGGACCTCGGTCAGTAGGGAACCCCGTGGTGGCCCTGGCAGGACGCGCGCACCGTTCCGGCCAGGAGAAATGGGAGCTCGGGCCCGGCCTCAAAGCGTTTCCCTCGGTATACTGATGCGATACCTGAAAGGGTAGTTTCCGGTGCCGGGGGTGCGGTGTCTCAGGGGCCACTTTGGCATGAGTGCATCGCCATACGTCCCACCACATCAGTCATAATTGATCTAGAAAACATCGTTATCTGATACCGAGCCGCGCCAAGGTGTAATAACTGTGTAGAATAATAATGCACAAATTGAGAGGGGGCGGGATGAAGATACATACATATCTTGCATTGGAATCAGTATTATCTAATATTTTTCAATCTTTACTTGAATGTGTATTATCGTATTGGTAATTAAGACTGTTCTCGTTATTTTTTTATTTATCATTATTTTTTTGTAAAATTATCTGGAAACCAAGCTAATCTTCAATCTTATTGCGCGGTAGTTTATTTGATTACAGATTCTTTTATGAGACCTTCAAAATTACAGACCAGTTTAATGGGACTGTAATAACTGGGTTTGAATTTTATACGCTATAAAAACTTCAAAGTAGGTTTCTGAAACTCTACTAGTTTGGTTGTTTTAAAATTTTTATAAATTTTCGAGCGTATTATCTCAGAATTATATTTAGTTCAGGGGCAGGGTGGGACTGAATAGGCCACCGGAAAAATCGGTGGTTTAGGCAATTTTTGTAACCCTCCTCCTATGACCTATAGGTTGCAAACTTTTCTCATCCTAATTCTACATATTATAATAATCTATTTATTTATTTAATTTGTATTTGAGTCCCCCCCCCAACAGGTACGCGAGGGTCCCATTGACAGGGAGGGAGATAGGTATATAATTTATAAATAATGTTAAAGGTTTCTGTTTGCGGAGTAGAACAATCTTGGCAAGTGGACCTCTAGTAAATGAGATGTACCAATAGTTCCAAAAAAAAAAAACACAAAAAAACTGAGTTCAAATTCTCAAAAGTCGAAAATCCTCTCTTTGAAGATACCTAAGAATAACTTTTCAGAGGATAGAGATGAGAAATTCAGTGGCAGAAGACAAATGCATTTGAGGGTGTCTGATGAAATCAAGTTCAAAAAATTGGGACCAGAAAAGAGTGCAAGTAGTATGTGAAAGAAATGCAATGAAATTTGCAAGTTTTCAATTCAAATTACGACAAGTCCATAAAACTTGTTGACGCCAAGATTTAAACTTTGCTGTGCTGGTATGCCGGCGGCGGCCGGCGGGCTCAGACCTAATGGTTGACTTCCTTTTTTAGATTTCGACTATGTTACATACACGTACACACGTGCACAAGTCTTTACCGAGTTTTGGGTAATTTCTAATTCGTGAAAGCGATAAGACCACAACCAAACTTCATACAACTAAATAACTTTCAGTTTTTAGTTTTGACTTGTTATAACGAGACTAGTAGGCCTTTGGTTGGCTTATAACTAGGGAATGGTTAGGTATTTTTTGTTACCTTACCAGCGTGATGCGAAATACGAAAAAGTTCAGTGTATCTGACCCTAAAATAGTGATACAAAGTATCTCGCTGTTCCGCAGATATTCCCCAACAAAACTGACTATTTTTTGTTAAGAAAGCTCTCAGGCAACTCCACAAACTGGATCTTTGAATACTTTTTGAACAGTATTCGATACAATTTGACGTTTCAAGAGAACAGTAGTGATTTAATGTAACAAGGAAAATAGTAGCGAATGCGGGGGGGGGCATGTGGTCATCTCCATAATTTCCTGGCTCCTTCCGAACTGCGGGTCTAGTTCGTGCGCAACGAATCGTATCTGTGTGCAAAGAGATTCTGTGGTCGCGCCGACGCCGCCACGTCTGCGGTCGATGTAACGGCGACGTAAACAATGACATGTGTGTCATTTCGAACCTTAAAATTTGAGCAAAGTTCACACGGAGACAAGGCCACGGTCAGCGGATATTTTCTTCTTGTTAAGATCGATTAGAAAAATTCGAATTACGTTAACTAGTACTGTTGCGGAATGACCGAGTACGCCGAACAGGTTTTCCATTGAGGTCGCTTCCGTGGTAAACTGCTTTCCCTCCTATGCCTCGGGCGTCTTTTGTAGTAAATTAATATTCTCTCGTGTATTATCATTATTATTGCCATTATTATGCGGTTTATGTTTAGGTACTCGTGTTCTTAAACGCATTACACGTTCAAAATGATCATTTCGTCTAGATGGTCAAGAGTTCATTTTAATGGTCGTCACAGCCAATGCGAACTCCGGTTAGCATTTTTCGCTAATTAGGCTGAACGTGCCGTAAAAAATTGATAAAACTTATGGAATCTCCGTATCTCGACTCGGACGTTCGAATTCATTCTAGTACTGAGCTTCCCTATGCTGACTTCTGAAGTCGGTTATTAAAAATTAAATCGCAGAATTCTTTCTAAACATCGAGATACTCGTAGATGACCAAAAAAAGTGAGGTTATGTAACGATGAGTTTTGGACGAGTTAATCCAAAATCCGACGATGTAGATTTACTCTAATTTGTATTCGATGCAGCGTGTTTATTCATGAAGATGTATCGAAACAGAATGTCACAATATCAGCGAAAGTTGAGACCTGCGATTTGTTGAGCGTGAGTGAATTCGGTATTCGAAATTCGGTGCATATTTGAGGCCAATTGATATATCGCAATTTTGGTTATTTCCCTCCAATCTGCCTACACCATGGAATTGTACATGCCGTAGTCGGCAACCAACACGGCAGCGGCATGTGTGGTATGAGGAGCACTTTACAGTCACATTTTACCATCAGAATTCTTGAGAATGAGAATACCATCACTTTTGGCTTACCGTTTAATCGTTGATCCGGTACCTATAGTTTACAAGTTCACACTGGATTCGGATAGGATGATGGGTTTAAGGGAGTAGTTGGCAACGGTAGGGCATCTGATAGATTGGTGTTTTTAGAACTAGGTACATTTTCCCCAAATTAATTCCTATTCAAATTTCAACTCGAATTTCATCGGAAATGGAATATATCTAATATTTTAAACCGTCAATTCATAAATATTTAAATTATCTGAAAATTTTTGGTTACCAAATTTTGCGTCTCTGCGTTCAACAGATCATTTGTTGAACACTTCTGAAGTTATGCACATTTAAATGAAATAAAATGCTCGATGCTTCGAAGGGAGACTGGCACTACCGATTCTGCACGTTCGGCTCCATTTCAATGCAATTTTCTCATCGCATTGATTAAAATGTGCCCCATTGGCCTTCAAACGAACAAGCCCAAATATGTTAATCGACTACTAAACTGTAGGACCTTGTGTCACTTCCGACACAAAGAACTTTGTGATAAATCTTGTTGATAACGCTGATGCCTATTCGTTGATAAATTTACTTTGCTACAACTCTGGACATAAGACAATAAGACATATACGACATGAAGACCAAGACCTAAAACAAGAAGACGTAAGACCATAAGACATTATAATAAAAACATGTAAGACATAAAATTGCAAGACATAAGGCTTATAGGCCTAAAACATGAAAGAAATGAGACTATCATCATTCAGTTGGTCAGATGTGCAAGCGTAGGACTTGAAGACTTGACTGATGAAAAGTGAAGACAACATTAATAAAACACAGAGAGACACGCCCTTTATGACTTACAGACATAAGACATAAGACATAAGAACATCCAATCAGTCAGACATGAAGACTTGATTGATGAGACATAAGGGTATGATTATTGAAACGTAAAATAAAGATCGTTCGTCTAGATGATATTAGTCAGTCAGATCAGGCTCCTGGAGCAACACCAGATTTTACAAAAACAGAGACTGACAAACAGACATAAGACACGAAGCCATAACTCTCGAATGGTTTCAGATTTTATCCAACGAACTAGCTGGTTTGTAATTAATTAGAAGTGCCTCTCACATCCTTCCAAAGGATGTAGCAGACGACTACTCATTCAGATATACCAGACTCTGATCCGATCTATCGCGGATTACGAATCACCCATATATGGACTTGCCCCTCCCTCATACTTAGAGCTTCTTGACGCTGTTCAAAATGCGGGTTTACGTATCGCCATTGGTGCCTTTCGCACTAGCCCAGCTTTGAGTATGTGTGCCGATGCTGGAATTCTTCTTCTCTCTTACCGCCGAATGCAACTCACTGCCAAACTTCTCGTTACGATAGCACAACAACCCTAATCTTCCTGCTTATGAGTATCTTTTTAACCCTCTAAACTACACCCATGTTCCTAAATCCTCACAGCATTTACGTTCACACTTTGAAAGGACATTGTCCCTTACAAGTCACTACCAACAATCCATACATCACCCCCCCCCCCTGGTTGTTAAACCTTCCCCCGTGCAATTTTGAACTTACAGAATTCTCTTTAAAATCCACCCCCCGTATCCTATGCTTCACTGACGGTTCAAAGTACAACCGACGCACTGCTTACACCTATTCGTTCTCCATAGATAGTCTACTGCACTCCTTCCGACTTAAAAATACAGCTTCCATCTATTCAGCCGAACTCCATGATGTCCTGCAGTGCATAGTCACGATCTCTTCGCTCAAAGACCCACCCACCCCCATCCACTATCTGGTCCTCTCAGATTCACTTTCCTCCTTAAGGTCTATTTCTGACCGCCTTTCAACGCACACTCTCGTCCGACGCATCCATCTCATTTCCTCCACCACCAAGAGAATTTCACTCCTCTGTATCCCAAGCCATATTGGTAACCCAAGAAATGAGGCAGTCGATCAAGCAGCACAGCAAGCTACACAGCTCTCCCATATATCATAACTCGTCACCTCCCTACCTCAAAACAGATCTCACTTCCGCCATTTGCCAGACCATTCTGCGTAAGTGGTTCAAAGAGTGGCGGCATCGAGCCTCTAGGCACAACAAGCTCGCACAAATCAAGCTTACACCTGTCCCTTGGTCAACGTCCCAACGTTCCTCCAGCCGCGGGGGAGTTATCACTCGCCTAAGAATTGGACATACACGCCTCACAGCCTCACATACAGGCATCTTCTCACTACCTTAAACCCCCAACTGCCCACACTGTGAAGATGAAGACCCTTTCACCGTGGACCACCTCTTCTCATGCCCCTGTCTCACCTGCCTTCGTAACTCTCACCACGTGTCCCATAGTCGAATTTTGGCCCTCTCCAACTCTCACAAGCGGCTGTGGTTTGACGGGAAGTTGCATTTCCGAGAGCACTTCCGACGGGCAGCTGAGAAGGCGGATCGAGTAGCCGGCCAGCTGTCCCGTTTGATGTCGAACCTAGAGGGGCCGAGAGAGCAGCGACGTATGATGTACGTGAACGTCATCATGTCGGTCCTCCTATACGGGGCGCCAGTATTCGCCGACGCCATCGATATACCATACAGGAGAGCAGAGATGGAGAAGATTCAGCGAAAAGCCGCGGTGAGATGTGTCAGTGCGTGCCGCACTGTTTTTTCGGATGCAGTAGGCGTGTTAGCGCGTATACCGCCGATCGAACTCAAGGTCGACAAAATTGCGGCGGTATACGGTGCAAAGAAGAAAGCGAAGACGAAACGGGAGGCACTTCGGGTCAAGCGAGTCATTCAGCAGGACACGCTTCGGAAGTGGAAGGACGCGCTCACCCATTCGACGAAGGGCGAGTAGACCCGAGCGCTGATACGCGACCTCGACGGATGGGTATGAAGAACGCACGGAGTGCTTATCTTCCACCTTACCCAAGTATTGAGCTGCCACGGAAGACGACGGCGTAATCAGCCGTCTCGCGCCAGACAGCCTGGTTCCGGAGATGATGAAGAACGGAAGCAGTTGGAACCGGGTGTCGGCCTTTGTCTCGGCCATCATGAAGAAGAAGATGCAGACGGAGTGGTCGAGACAGAGGGCCGGCGAGTTACCAAGCTCGGCCCACACCATCGAACAGGAGGAGAACTCTGTACCATCCTAGGAAGAGCTGCTGCAGCTGCACTGCGGACCCACCGGCAGGGCTCACCCGTCGTCACCACCTGCCTGCGTCGACACACGGACCAAGACGAGGAGGTGAGGGGTGAATGAAGAGAGGCAGCGCGTCCGGCCGTGGGGGACCTGAAATTTCCAGGTGAGCGCTCAGGAAGTGCGGACCTCGGTCAGTAGGGAACCCCATGGTGGCCCTGGTAGGACGCGCGCACTGTTCCGGCACGTAGAAATGTGGGCTCGGGCCCGGCGCCAAGGCATCCCTCCGGTCACTGACGCGATACTCGAAAGGGTAGTTCCTGTGGCCGGGGTGCGGTGTCATAGGGGCCACTTTGGCATGCGTGCATCACCATACGTCCCACCACACATTAACTCTCACAAGCACATGAACAACACCCTCAACTACCTTTCCGTTGCTGGATGCTTTTGCGACTTATAGACAACAACCTTTCCCGAGCCCGTAGTCCGAGAGTTGTATCTCCGATAAATAAATAAATAAACAAACATATAAATGTATAAAATGTGAATACTTATCGATCGATGTATAATCATTCTATTGATGAGATATGCAGACGTAAAAAGGAAGATACAAATTTTGTTAACTGACTTGTGATTGATTCCGCCATAATGTTAAATCCTCGAGGGAGGAAAAAACTTTGAAGTTTCAATTTTTTTCTTGAGTTTGACTTTTGGAATCGGAAATAGATAATAGAAGATCTTCTCAAATGTCTCCAATCAAGTTTAGAAAATGTCTGGTCATCTGGTCGTGGGGAGGAATCTGAAAGTTGAGGATGCAAAACTTAGTTCGATTTCTGGCATCAAAAAGAGCTAGAGAGACGCGGTAAGTAAATTTGCAATCAGTGTTGAAATTTTTGTAATGTGTACGAGAAAAATTTCTCCTGGGGTCCAGTTCTAATGCCTCTACTGAAATTATCACTGAAGTTTAAAAGAGGATATGAAATTGTGTGGTATGTCATTGGAAGTAGTTTTTTGTGCTGGGCTACTGTCAACATTTCTGAATTCGGGAAATTTTCTGTAAATTGTGAACTTCAATTTCTGGAATGGAGAGAACCTATTAAAATCAGGGTTTTGAGATCGTTCCTTTTCAAAACTTTTTCATCTGACCTCGATTTGGGCGCTGAACTTCAGATTTAACTTTTGAAATAGAACTAAATTAACTTTCTTCGGAAATTTGAGAAAATAATGAAACAGATAGATTTTCTGGGTCTCCGATTTGAGAAATTTCGCTCTCGAAACGGGTAGAATTGATTTTCCTCCGCAAATTGATAAAAATATCAACGTTTTTTTTGGTTCTCTGACTGAAGATTTCGTTAGATTTCTCATACGATTCATATTTTGGGGTACCACCATCACTCTTGAAATTAACAAAACTGATTTCATTTTGAAGATTGAAGAAGGATAAGGAACCAGAATTATAGTTTGTTTGACTTAAGCAAATTTGAGTAGTGCCGCAATCCCTGTTGGCAGTTTTAGATTTTTTTCTCCATCAGTTTGGATTCTAGTAAGCATGAAAATTCAAACATGTTTGAAATTGGATTATTGGACACCGAATGAAGTCAGATCATAACTTTTTTTATTTATGGAAAATTCGTTGGAATCTTCTGTAATTATGAAATGACGGTTTTTTATCGTGTAAAGAGAAAAATTCGATTTTGTTATTATATTACATCCATTTACTTTAGTAATATTTAACCATTCATTTAGTCTCTGACAGAAATTTATTTTCAGTTATCTTTTAAACTGGTAGGCTAGGATCACGTAGGTAATAAAGTAGATACATCAAAATGTGAGTCATTTTCTCATTTTTGCTGTTACACGTTCTCCAGTTTTTTCTTCTTTTTTCTATGTATTGCACAAATGCAGAAACATTTTTTGCTTATCAGTTCATTGGAAGTTGACAAACCTTTAAAACGATGGTTTGCTAATTGTTTGCGAACAAAAGTAGTCTGTTCGTAGGTACCTATATGTAGATACGATCCACTTGTGTAGTGTTATAAAATGGGTGCGCCATGCGACTCTTATTACCAACCGTACGTAACTACACCGCTACTGATTAAACACTAAACACGAAATTCCGAATGCAAATGGAGAATGAATGTTAATGAAATTTCGTAATTTTGTAAAGCCCATCCACAGTTCCTTTTTTATCTAGCCATAACTTCTCGGACGTGGTGCTGAAACAAGAAGCGATATTCGTAGAATTCACCATTGAACCACAAACATACATATAATATGTAGGTATACGACAAAGTCAGCCGATAGAATCAATAGAATTGATATAGATAGGTCTGTGCCGTTGAATTTGAAACACTCGATTGAAAATCAAACAAAAAACTCGTCTTGAAGACCGTTTGGTTAGTAGGGCGCACGAGATTCTAATTATAATTATTTTGTATGCTGCTGCGTGACATAACTTGGAAAATGATCGCGGCAAACTTGTACGAATTAGCGTATACCGCAATCCATTCTTAGTCGAATGAAATCAAAAAAATAAACTTGATCCTTCGAGAAAAAATAAAATGAATTAAAGCGCTAAGCCAGCAAAGAGGATAAGCATTTTCAAAACCAACAGGATTCGGCACTAAAGGTTGACATCCTCATGAAATATATCTGGGGTCAAAAGAGAACGTGGTTTGGAGGGAGAGAGGAGTGTGAGTACATAATATAATTATTGAATGAACATGTGCTTGCGTAGAACGAAAGAGGAAAGGAAAACTTAGGTCAAAGAATCAACGCATTCCCCGGCAGTGTGCCCCTGAAATAGCCATTATGTCCTGTATACAGCAGAATTTCTGTCCAACTCTCTGAACAGTTCATTTAGTTTACTAGCAGGCCCGTTGAGTTTGCAAAAGTGAAGTTGATAAAAGTAATAATGGATTAATCTAGCTATATCGCGCTTCATCTTATTAATAATTAAAACCCAACCTAATTATTTTGTGCAAAACTTTGCCTTCGTATTTTATTTCCTTGTTTGCGATCGTACAAACGTTTGCGATCCTGTTTAGTTTTTTAAAAAGAGTACTGTATCCTTCCATAACCTACCCTAAAAAAAACGTAAATTTTCAATGATGATAGATGATCATCGGTACCATCAAACTTATTTTCAGGGAAGCGGTGGGAGCCAGTCGGGCGATTCTACATTCCAGGAGGATAGGAAAACCGTCTTTATATGTGTTTTCCTGGACTTGAATACACATGTATGCCTTTTTTGGTAAAATATGTGTTGCATTTTCCCAAAATTTGGAGGTTAATTGGCAAACATTTAATTTGAACCTGTCAGCGATGATATACTCACATAACCAAATTCAAAGTGGTAACAGAAATGTTCATTATCTTGACAAAATTATTTTGCAGCGCGATTTGTTCTGGAATACTTACGTGAATTAATCCATAAAATAACGTGCGATTAAATACATCTCTGATAGGAGCTAAGCGTCATTTCAGTTCTTTTCAACCGACAATTTTCAAGAACTAAAATATGGGCATTATTCTTCTAGGCGAAATGGCGATTTCGCGAATACTTGGTGTAATACTATCATATGGCCTAAATGAAATAATTAAAAAAAGTAGAAGAAAGAACCGGGTCAAAAGCCACCCTCTATGTGTATGATAACAAATCGGGAGGATAGTGGGGTTCTCTGGCTCTAAAAAATAGTATGGAAAACTCAGTTGTGATTTTTCTTTAATATGCTTCGTATTAAGCCCCAGCATTACTTTCATGTTATTAAGATGAAAATGTCGAAGAATTCAAAATCTCAATCGGTTGATTAAAGCATTTCAAATTCATTCAAAAAAGTTGTATGACGGGGGGGGGGGTGCTATAAAGTTGAAACTCAGTACTCTCGGTATACAATCATGTTTGGTTAGTAAAAATAATACAGTCCCTGTTGACTTGAGCGATATTAAAAGGTATTCGTGACATTTTTTGTATTTTCATATTTCTGAAAGGAGAAACTTACAATGACTAAATAATAAGGACGTACCTATGAAGTAGTGAGAATGTATGTTTACAATATGGTGGCTGAGGTTCTGAAAATTGTTTCGCATTCTCAATACCTCACTGGTTCAGTATAAATTTCCATCAAATTCCAGGATCAAAATGACAAAAAAATACGGAGTTGAGAAATAATAATATTTTAAGGGACGCAATGACTTTGCGCAAATTGATGAAAAATAGAAGGGGAAAACCACAACGATATTGCGCAAATGAAGGTGGGATAGGCAGGTAGAAAGATGTAATGACTTTGCGCATTACATTTCCCTTCTCACAACAGGCTTAGGACTGTCTGCAGGAAGCAGGCGTAATTAAAAATGTGTGCATCAGCTTCATTGAAATTAAATCTTTTTGGGTTGGCAACTGTACCCTACTAGTTTCAGGTACCGCAACCGATCTATATTATATTGCGTGTACGATTCGTAAGTGTCCTAAAATCTTCTCAGTGATCACACAAACACATTCTAAAAATTCTGACCTCCCAGTTCTCATGCTGCTTCGCGCGCCAACCCCCAGCGTACAAAAGAAAGATTTTATATAGATTATTCGTTCAATATTCCGTAAAAAAAAAAAACAGAAACTAGTTTACGAAAATTAGGCCTTCGAAGAACGTAGTCACGTCAATTCGAACGTTATTTATTCACTAACTTATTAGCGCTACATAAACCGATAAAAACAATTTTTTAATTTTATATATATATGTATCTAGTTTTGCAACTATCGTAAACTGTATATGGTAACGGCCCTATTGTAGGCATGCTTCAAGAGAAAGACACCCATCATTTTATTCATCTTACATAACTTGGATATTTAGGCTATACTTTTTCCTCTTTTTTTTTTCTTAAGACTTATCTATCTGGTATATACGACTGTAAGTACAACCGATTCCGTCATTTAATGAATTTTTCATTAATTATAAACTGAGTTTAGATATAGAAGAGTAGGCCGGGTATAACATGAATACATTCGCTTTATTGCTCATGTGGTCAGACAACTATGTAGCGCATAATCTGCGCATGTACCTGGGGCAGACGTACTTGTAATTTGGAATAATTCGTAAAGATTGAAATTGAAATAGTTAATTCTGTGAAATAAATGTGGCACTTTCTGCAATTTAAATTGCTCGAGCGATTCACTTTCTGCGATCGTCGTTATGACTGGCATGAAATTTACGTAATAAACGGGTCAAGTTTGATAAATAGCAACACATTCAAGTTCTTCGACTAGTCTATTGTTTATCTTGTAACGTAAGCGAGAGCATATAATTCATCTTCATTGTAAATGGAAGTGCCTGAATGTCTTCGACAATATGGGGGACTCTCTTTTCAGTGAGAATGCCAGAAAATATCCGCTTGGTCCAGGACGTGGCCAGTGAAAAGTAGTCATGGGCTCTAGAATTTATTGAGTGGTTGTAAAATTGGTTCGGGAACCTCGTAAGAACAGTTGCTATTGTTATTTGGTAGTTTGCGTAAAACAGCTCTTGTTTTCTGTAGAGTCCACAGAGAACTGATGGCAAGTCCAAGAGACCTCGTCCATGGTGCATCCCTAATAACTGCAGATCTAGATCTAATAGAAACAAATTTCTTCTTCAGGTTCATTTCCTGGACGTTAGACAACAATAGCGGACTCATTTACTGAAAGAAATTTGTGAAAAATGTCATTAAACACGACTAAGTCTAATCAAGAGCGCCCATAAATGATCCAAAATGACAAACAGAGACGGAAGGTAACGAAGCTGTATAAAACATGTCAAAATAAAACAACCAAGTTTGATCGAATTTACCTGTATCACGTTCATCAAAAATGACCAAAATCATCGAAAACGATCAGAAATTACCAAAATTGGCGAATAGCTGAAAAGTAACGAACCACCTAAAACTGGAAAAAGTTTAAAACTGTCTAACAGCCCTAAATGGTCGTGGAGACAATCAAATGTGACGACACGAATGGCCAAAACAACGAAAGCTAACTAAGACTCACCAAAAAGGACCGAAAAGAATCTGTATAAAATATGACTGAACACGACCAGAGCCAATGAAAACCGACTATAAATGACCCAAAATGACCAAAACCGCCTAAAATTGACCGAAACTGACAAACAGTCAAAAACTAACCTGTACTGTAAAACGGTAAACAGTCTGAAATTGAAAAATTTCAGAAAACTGAAAACAAGCGATTCCGTTCACCAATGAACGAGAACAACCTAAAGCAAGTGTGAAGTATGACCGAAAGATTAGTGAACACGTTTAAATGGACAGTTGGTGAGCAGGATTAATGAAAAAACAGCAGAATTGAAGACGATCAAATCTAACCAAAAAGGAGAATAAATGGTCCAAAATGAGCGATAACTCCTAAGAATAACCAAAACTGACAAATATTCTGAAAACAATGAACAGCCCAAACTGGGAAAGGACTCAAACTTGAAAACAACGCCAAGGTGACAGAAAGTGAACGCTGGGTAAAAGCTCGAATTTATTTTTTATTTTATTTCTTATTTTAACAGCTTTGGTGTGTGTTCATTTCTTGGTACATATATTCCCTTCCATGATTGAAAGTTTGGATTACAGATTAAACTAAAAGAAAATTAAGCGTTTGGTTTACCACTTTTCCTCCTTAATCAGGTCTCTTGCGCCCCGATCAGTACGTCTCTCCTTTTCCATCCTCTCCCAATTTGCTACACACCGCCCAGAGTTGGGCAAAAGCCTCTGTCGTTTTTTCTCCTCCAAATATGACCAGCATAGCTCCTTTTCAGGCTCTTAATTACTTCTCCAATATCTCCTAGTCTTGTTTTTGCCCTAATTTCCGACATTTTTATCTTGTCTCTTATTCTGATGTTCAACATGCTACGAGACATGGAGTTTTGTGTCGTTCGAAATCTGTTTAAATTGGTTTTGGTGAGAGCCCAAGTCTGTGCCCCATATGTGATTGTTGGTTGGATGCAGCTCTTCCAGACCTCCGCCTTAGTTGCTATCCAAAGCTTGAATAATAGGGTAAAAAACGCTTACCCGATGAGCCGAAAACGAGGTGAAAAAAGGCGGACTTATCGAACTGAAATTTTGTCCTCTATATGGGGTACTTATAATTTAGACTCAAATGAGAGATAAATTGGAACTACTTGCCACTCGAGGCTAAATCTACTTACCCGCTTTTATTTTATACCATTTGAAAAAAAGCTCATGCTAATAATACTTAAGAATACAGTACACACAGGCTCAATTAATCATCAGTAAGGGGCGGATTTTTATGCGCTAAAAAACGCAAAATATGCGCATATTTCATGCGCTAAAAATCAAAAATATGCATATTTTTTTCTCGAAATATGAACAAAATATGCAAAATCAATATGGGTATCGTTGCAAAGGTCTTGAAAAATTACGTCTGTTTACAGCACTTACCTCAAAATTTAAGTAAAATACTTAGAACCAGGCGCTTCGTGTTTAAAGTAGTTCCGCGAAGGCAAGTGTAGAGCGCTAGTGAAGCTATCAAAAACTAAAAAATTTTCACTATCCAGGAGTCAAAACTGAAAAATTTTCGTAATCCAGAAGTCAAAAAAGTTGAAAATTGAAAAATTTCGCAAATATGCGGTAAAAATGAAAAAAAACTCGAAATTATGAGGAAATTTGTGAAAATATGTGCTAAAAATATCGTTTTATGAAAAAATATGATTTTATTGGCAAAATATGCAAAATATGCAAAAACAAGTTGGGCTCATTCGCTTCGAAATGACGTGAAACGGATAAATATACCTGGAATATATCGATTCTACTTCAACACAGAAAAACATATAATTTCATAGAAATCCGCCCCTTAATCATCAGACATCTATTACAGCAGTGAGAAGTCATCGGTAGTGCCCAGAATTTCTGCTACCTACACAAAGGCGCCGAACTTCATAAATCCCATATGGAGCGAGATGAAATTTTTAAAGTTAATATCGTACTTTTCTGTGAAATATTTAAAAAATCCACTTCTTTACTCTGGTTAGTTCCATTGGTTTTGTGCTTTTTTTTTTTGTATGGAGCAACGCTCCACGTGGAAACTCCTATGTGGAGTAACTGCTCCTCGCTGCATATGGGTTCGGTGCCAATATATCTACAGAGGAGAGACAATATCATTTAACAACATAGAATTCTTACGTTTACATGACCTTTGCGTCTAATTAAAATGTTTTAGAATTTCAGAGCGAGTGTGTAGATGATTGTGTATTGTGATTTTTGAACCACGATATTAAAATAAATTGTTCTACGCAGTATGTTTTTTCGTCACTCAAAATTTGGGCAATAAATTTAATATTCGAATCATTAACCTTGACATTGAAGTGCAGTTGAAAAAAACTAAATTTTTAATTAGTTTCAACAGAAATTCGCCCGAGGAAGTTCGTGTGAACTTATAATATTTGAAGTCATGTCATGATGAAATTCTACGTCAATAGCGTAAAGTTAATGAATTTTCCTACAAATTTTGAATATTTAATTAAAATATCCGAGTAAATGTAGAGTTTCAGTTCATTCGTAACCGATCGTGTTTTCTGTAAAATTTTTACAAATTACCGTATTTCGTATTATATAGTTACGCTCTCGTGATTTTCATCAAATTAAAAGATTTTTACGATCACTGCGTACATTAATATCGCTTGTGAAACAAAACAGGTGAGAAAAAATACCTCTCAATTTCTTTCGTGAGCGACCTCGCACACACGAGAATTTTTCAGTAAAGTTTGTGTGTAAATTAGATTTAGATGCATAAAATTTCCGCATATTACGATCATGACGTTCTGGTAATCTGGATATAAGTTAAAGAGAGAGGGAGAGGTACTGAGAATTAGAATATTGAGGACAACCCAACAAACGTTTACGTCTTTGTATAGCATACATATAGAATATAAATACTAGTATAATTATTATGATATAAAGTCAGCGAACGTTATCATTTTATTTCCTTCGTCAGAGGTAACTAACCTGTTAACGCTAATAATTTCCTGAGTCGATATTATAGAGTCAGTTACCAGGTCGCATTTTGCTGGCTTTTGGACTTGAATCCCCCCTTTTTTTCATTGTCCGTTCCACGCCAATACCTGATGCTTACGCTGGCACATGCTCTCGACCATCTCCATAACGCTGAAAGTACTTGCGGTTCAAAAAAGCTATAGCCGAAACAGATGTGGCTTCAGGTCAGGGAGAATACGTGAAATTTATTTTGTACCACATGCCGATTGTATACAAAGAAAGCTGCACCTGAATTGGAACTCCGATAGTAGTTTATTTCGAAACTGATGGTCATTTCCACCAATTTAAGTAGTTTGCTCTTGGTCTTTTATGTCTGTCCGTATACCTTGTTGTATTTTGCAGTATTCAATGTATGCATTATGTTTGTTGTGGCGCGAATCGCGAACTAAATCACGAAGAAGTCTTGACTAAATAAGAGAGGCCAAGAATCTACGAGTATATATGTACGTAGGTAGGTATACCTTTTCTATCGCTCAAGTGTGTCGTAAGCCGTAACCATGCAGATGATGTCGGTGAATAAACAATTTTCGTGAACCAAGAAAATCGTTCGTATATAATTATACACGATGCTATGATGCAAAAGCAGAAGTAGACAGAGAAGGAAAAAAAGAAAACATGAACGAAGATGTTGAAATGTTGATCTTCCGCGAGACTCTTTTTGACCTATCTCGTGAAATCAATGTACCACTTGAACAAATCGTGAGCTAGTCGCTCATCGCAAGAGGGTTTTAGCATAATACAAAATACTAAACTCACGTCAGTATCAAATCCCAAAGTTGAGTCAACTGATACACTTGAAAGTTGGAGTAGTAAAAATTTAAAAGCTCCAATTCGATCATTTGAATAACAGATGATCGAAATATCTTCAAAGTCAAGACTTTTAAATAGTGGTACACTGAAGACCTCTTTTCCGTCTACTGTTTTTATGTTTCAATCAACTTTGATTTTCGGTTAACTTACCCCTTGGATTGGCTGTAATTATTAAAAAAAAAAAATCTGCTATATTTCATCAGCCAAAACGGGGAAGAATAACCCGTGTCGCAGGGAGGATGTAGTTCTTACGGGAATTAACGTTAATTTTTGAAATTTGATTATCAATCGAGAAGGGAGCCCACGTGAGCCTAAAAATTATTTTCTTTCCCAGATTGATGTTTTCAGAGTCGTGGCATCCACTTTTGAGGTTATTTTCCTCCGTCTCATCCCTTTTTTGGCTCCGCAGGTGGTTGATTTTCAATATTTTGTTCCAAGTTCCGTATTATTCCGTATTATTTACGTCCGAATAAGGGGTTTTTGGATCCCTGAGTTCATTTATGGAATTATTTTCCCCCACCCCTTCTCTGCCCGTGTGGAACCAAAAGGGAAAGTGGAGGGGGTTCCAAAAATGAACTCAGCGACCCAAAAAATCCTTATTCCGACATAAAGAAGTGGAAATTGGTATAATTAAAGACAAGCCACCTGTGGAGCCCAAAGGGTAAGTAGGAGAACGAAAAATTCCAAGAATAAACTCAGCGACCTAAGAAACCCGTATTCAGACGTAAATAACGTGGAGATTGAATAAAATTGAAGTAATACTCAGAAATCAGCCCCTTGCGAAGCCTGAATGAGGAGGAGAAGAGGGAAAAGAAAAAGATCCCTCGAATGGATTCAGCGACTCCGGAATCCTCAATTTGAGGAAGAAGATAATTTTCAAGTTCATATGGAGGGGTTCCCTCTCGACTGAAGCTGAAATTCTAACAATCGACAGTGGCGGATTTACCATTGGGCTATCCTAGGCTGTGGCCCAGGGCGGCAAAATTTTTGGGGCTGCCACGGCGGACAGAAAACAAGAAAACAAAAGGGAAAATGGGAAAAAGAAAGAAAATATGAGAAGAAAAAGTCTGAGAAAAGGGGCGGCAAAAAAATAAAGCCCAGGGCGGCGGTTAGCATAAATCCGCCACTGAAAATCGATGTTCATTTTCATATGAACCTGAACCCCTGGTGCCACAGGCTACCTTTAGCCAATTTTGCAAAAATGTGGCAATTTAAAAAAAAATATTTGGAATCGATTTAGAAATGTAGAGATATGCCGACGGGAAAAGTGATTTTTTTTCAACTAGAGTAACTATAAGAACTACCTTACACCTGTTATGATCAGGAAGTAATTACCATTCAAACAAAAACGAAGCATGGGAATTCAGAAGAATAATATAGATAATTGTCAAAAACTGAAAAACGGTGTTTTTGCCAGAAATGAGCGCTAAATACTCTCAAACCTGATAGTTAATGCCAAAAAAGTTTCGTTATAACTATTCATGTTGCAGCACTCTTGTATATTCCATTGTCGAACTTGTGCAAATTTTTAAATATTTTCCTCGAATCTTATTCTTTGATGATTAGCCTGTTTGAATTTCCATACTTCGATCGTCAGCGTGTAAGATTCGTTAATTTTTCGACACAACATTGTGGTCGAATTAGGTATTGAATTCGATTTTAGAAAAGTCGACCTACCATGTTGACCTCGACTTTTGCGTCGATTTTGATATAGAATTACTTCCAAATGTCGATATCAACATGGTAAATCATCTTTTGTATCGAATTCTGTGCTTAAATTCAACCATGTCGATAACGCGACGGATTTTGAATGTCGACAAATGGACAAAAAAGTTGATAAGGACAAGAGTCCACTTTTGTATCGACTGCGTTTTGATAGTACATATAACTTTCAGTGTAAATATAACAAAAGTAATGTAAACATGGGCTTCAACAAAATAGAAAAGCAGTAAATACAGTACGGTAATTTGCTGTGGTAAACACCCCGATGAGAACTGTGTAAAAGAAAGGACAGCGCTGTAAAGGAATTTAGGGGCTTGTTCATTATTTTGAGGTGAGAGTGTTCAAAAAAAGTTTTTCGATCGCTATGTTGCCAACACTGATCTAAAAATTTTCAAGAGTACCTTCTCAAAATTTCAGAAAAATTTAAGAACTTGAAAGATTGCTAACATTTTAGTAATATTAGCAAAAAGATTATGACATACATTCAGGCACATTAACATCAAATAGTTCACTAGCTTGTTATATTGATATAGAATCGTATAAACAGTAACGTGAAGTTACCCAATGCAACAGATATGATTCTGTTTGATTTTCAAGTTTTGACTGTGTTCCGTCTGGTGTCTTCACATCTAGAATCTCTGATCTGTGTATCTAGAATATCTTAGGACGGAGAAAACTGCATTTTTTAAACTCTCTTTTACTGGACATTGAAGAATGGATTGTGTCACGCTTGTTGCTGCAATATATGTTGAAAAGGTAAAGAGCAAACAAGCGTTCGACAAAACTTGGGGAGACTTGATAAAAAATTTTAAAACTTGGGAGATTTGAAAAATTAAAAAAAATTTTGGAGGGTTCAATTCGAAAAATTTAAGAAAATTTCGATAATTTAGAAGACATGTAACTGATTATCCTAATTTTCCTGGAATCTCCTAAAATTTTTGAAGGATTAGCAATTACTTGCGGGGTCGATCATGAAATGCACTGAAGGGCTTATCCACAAAAAATGAATATCATTAATGACGTGGAAAGTTGCAAAGCTTCGCTGTCTATCCGCTTTTGGTTGAACCTATTCGCTGACAACTTCAATGTAACACTGTAAAGATTATTCACGAATCACTGAAAGCTGCGAGAACTTTTGGAAGTTAATAGATTCTTCAAGACTCTGTCAGTAGCATCGGGGGGGGGGAGGCAATGAGAACTTTGGCCCACTCCCTCCTTGAGCTGAAGGTTTGCTCCTTCTGTTCCTATAACAGGAAGATCAAGATATTTTTTGCTTCTTTCTCGAATTTTGAGCGTAGAATTTGCAATTTTGCCCACAGTTACCCCTCCTGGAAAATATTTTCCGCTTGAACCAACTTAAGACTGATTAAGATTCTTTATAAATCTGTATACTCTCTTGATCTTCCGATTTGTTGAAGGGTGTATTGCATTCGGAACGTGTGTCTCTTTGTACTAATTGCGTCCGCAATGGAAATTACATTCCAGAATTCGACATGACTAACGATTCGTTACCGAGTAATGCTAATTGCTAGGAACTAGGTTGTAGGTAGTATTCCCTGGTCATTCCTGAAATTTATTATTACAATATTCGACGCAGCGTGCTGCAATAAAAAATATGTCCTATTAGATTTTGGCATCCCTGGTGGGGAACATGGCATCCCTGGTGAGTCGCGGTGTATCTAGCGGGTGCCAGCCCAAATAATATGCCTAAATCTCGATTAAACGAATGTATTAGTAGCGTATTAACGTGAGACATATGAAATCGTTGTCATCGTAATCCTTTCAAGTGGTTCAGTGGTTTAAAAATAAATAAATAAATAAATAAACGTGTATTGACCATAACAGTAAAAATTTTAAAAATGTTTTGTTTTTTTCACAATTTTCATACTATGACTAATTGACCTTGAAAATAAATCTGGTTTTATGTATAATTACGAATACCTTTAAAATTAATGTTTTTGGCTGTAGATGAACAGGATAAGAAAGCCAAATCTGTTGAAATTGTCATATAAAAATAAGTGCTTTGACGTCTGTCTAAAAATCAAAAACCCACGTAAATTAGTTGAAAACGCTTTTTCTTCCGATGACGTGTATACAGCCGTCAGTAGTCGAATATTCTCACAGCGAGCGAGCTTAAATACCACTATCTAGTTCAGTTTATATACAGCGTGTCCGATTATTCGAACACTTCTCCACCCCGCATAATCAACTTGTCGATTTTAAGGGCATGAAAATAAATGCGCATTTTATCGAAGGGATCCAAGAAGAAGAAAATCAGTTCGCTTCACGAATCGGTATAGAAATGATCGAGCTTCAAGCACGTGCTCGTGGTTTGTTTTTTGAATAATTATTAGTGAAAATGTACTGATACCTAAATCTTATGAAAAATCATAATATCTCAATTTTGAGCATATTTTAACAAATAAACTATGAGTACTTGAAACTCCGCCGGTCGGAATCAATGCGAGTTTTCTTTTTGTCTGTAAGTCGACAATGCCTTGCAGTTTCCCCCTTCGGGAAATTTACAAAGGAAAAATACTTAACAACGTCATTTGTATTAGTAAATTTGAAAAAACAACCGTTTCTATTTGCCTTAATTAATCCAGTCTTCCGTACCCATACCTATATGTATTACTCGTGTAAAATATGTAAATTTTGAACGCGAGTATGGAATTCTTCTCTTAAACCCCTGCAAAGCTAATTTTTAGAAACATTTTTTGGGGAAAATCCTCCATCCCTAATTACTTTCATTGGAAGAACAAACTGTATCTCACCCTTTCGGTTCGAACACCTATGGATTTAGTGAATAATTTATTCCAAAAATCGATATCATAGAGTGAGTCGATTTTTTAAAGCAAATTCTGCATCGAATTTGGTTACAATCTTGTGTCAAAAAAATGGCAAATCTGAATTTCATTTCCCATCGTAGATAGATCAATCTAGTTTAAGCGAAATGTAAGATCCGACAATGGACAAATGTTTTTGTCTAAATTGTTGTTATTTTTATCGAGCTATCGCATTTATATTTGTTATCGTGAAATTTGACATATTTTCGCCTCGTTCAGTGCTCTATCTATGTCGTTATCAGTTTTGTCTAATCATAAATTCCATCCCGGAAATCTCGTCTGTGTTCCGCCGACCTTTGAATGTTCATTGTTGTCGATGTTATCGAGTTGTTAAACGAAACAGAAAGTGATATTCGAAATCTTTGAAAATGGTAATGTACTGTGAAAATTGCGTATCACGCAGAGCGCTTCGATAAATCAGCAGACATATTTAACACATGTACATGTACACGGCTACTGCATAGATAAATTTACATTCGCGTGTCATGTGTATAATAATGCAATCTGCATCGTGCATTTGTATTGCAAATTTTGCGAGTTTCCTTCCATCAGCGAATGTTCTGTATATGTTAATTTAGGTAAAGGTTACTTACCGAAAAAATTAATTATGATTTTAATTGTTTGATAATGCGTCTGTAACAGCGGGAGTGAAAGATGATCTGTTCGGTTCCTTTCCTATTTATGTATGTCTATTTTTTATTGTTTGACCCCATTCAATTGTATCGCAGCTTTTTGGCGTCGGTGAAATGGGATGATAATTCTGGTTCTTGAAAATTATAATTATTATTAGATATATGCGCACCAAAGAAGTATAAATGTATCGATCAAAACACACGGGCATATGATCAGCAGTGGCTCAGGGCATGGTCGTATTTAATTTTTCCTCGCAAGAGAGACCTTGCGGTTATAATGATAATACCAGCTCCTCTACGTTTACAGCCTCGCTCGAACGAAAAAGAAGATAACCTCTCAGTGGGCGTAAGAAAAATAAAGAAATTATTTCCCATTCTGGATTTTATTATTTTTAATTACAAACATTCGGAATGCAGGTGCAAATGCAACTGACAGAGAGAAAAAGAGGAAGACGACTATTTTTTTCAGTACTGATGTAGGCATACGGTGAAGGATTTCATCTTGTGTACGTGCTTTGAAGACTATCAAGTTTTAGCATTTTTGAGCAAGTCGGTTACAACTTACATTATTGCCAGAAGACACTAAAAATATCTGGGAAAGGCGAAGATGAAAACTTCTTCGACAAAGGTTGACGTTTGCTAGCTGCTGAAATTTTCAGGGTGGAAACAGAAAAAAGTGTTTTGATTTTACTGAAACCCGGATTTTGGCTAAAGGAGATGTGTGGTGGGGGTTATCTCTTAATTTTTCGGTCTAAGACCTGATTTGTTTAAAGTCTATGTGATGGGGGCATCAGTAAATATCCAAGAAGCCATTTTCTAGAAGGGTAATTTAGAATGTATAAAAATTTGAAACTCGCGATCCTTTTCCCCCTGCTTCATGGATTTTATCATTTTTATGTCCTCGCGATAGTAATTGCGTGAATAGATGTAAGTGTTTGGTGTTCTGAACTGTTATTTATTCCTATACTGCGTAATACTCTTTCCTTATTGGCACTAAAAATAAAAATACCATCCGAAATGTGTTGTAAAATTTCTACAACTCACTAGAGAGACTGAGCAACATTATATATTGGTGAACTTACAATGTTCCCTACAATATACCATGTAATTTTTCTTTCGAGGAAAAAGGGATAGCGACCATTACTTTCATCTAAGATTCTCCAATCTGAAGTGCCCATGTACGAATATTCTAGACTATCCCTGACGCATTCAAAACTCTTTGATCGAGACTTCTTGAACTATTCAAATCTGGTTTACGATTTTTTTTTTTTTTTTGGCTGTTTCAGACTTAATTCTGACTCTTTAAGACTGTATCAAAACTCAAAAATATTCCGAGACTCCTATAAAACTTGAAAACGTTTTTGTATTAATCGTCATCATGCTTATTTAAAAAGTCTCACCAACTTTTTAGTTCGCTGACTGTTCAAGACTCGTTCAAGATTTTATACTGCTTCTCAAGTTTTTTCCGACCTTTTTTAAGATTCACAGAAGATTCTCTGTAATTTTCCAGATTTATTGAAGACTTCAGACTTTTTAGCACTCGATACTCTTTCATATCTGTCTCGATATTCTTGCTAGTTTCAGTCGTAATTTTTCTGTGGGAAGGGCAATGCCCCTATTGCCTTCCCGTGTATGCTCGTCTTGGTGGTGGTGAGAACATCGCTTCATCATCAACTATACATCTATAGTACATACTGATTTTAACTATTCATTCGAAAAGAAATTGAAAAGACTTATGAGCTTATGACGTTACTTCAGCAGCACGCATAAATCATTCTGTAAATTATTGCTGTATCCCCGCCTTCCTCTTCACCAGTTCTAAGTTCCCTTGTTTTCTTTCTCTCTTTTTTCCTTTTTGTTTGCTTCTTTTTTCTTTCTATTTCTCTTTCTTTCATTCATCTAGTCTTTCTTTCTTTTTCCTTGAATATAACGAAGCTACTCATATTGGTAAGGGAAAGGGGAGGGCAGATGAATTTCCCGACTAAATGATTCGAGTCGTAACAAAAATGGGTCCTTTTGGCCCTTTTGTGGTCAGATCTCTTAACTCGGACGACATTTCTTCGTTTCCCAACTGGCTGACTTGATTAGGGAGAAGGATCCCATTTCTCCCCACGTCACTACACTCTTGTATAGTTCTTTCTTTTTCATAACAATTTTTTGCTATGCAATTATAAACTCTTTGATTGGAATGAATTTTTTTCAATCTTCGGTAGGACAAGGACAAATTTATTTTGTCTAACGCCTTGGGTCTCTCGATTATTCCGCCCCTTTCATACGTATGCGTTTCAATAATAATTGTGTTGTACGAGAACGTGTTTAAATTATTTACGGTGTTTTCCTATAGCTGGTAAATTGAATTTGAGTGTCTTAGTTCATCGATGTTTATCTAACAGAGTAATCTGAAATTCGGCATCCTTGACCTGTGTAAGTTTTGAATGCTTATACTCGTACTTGAACTATTGTTGTGTTCTCTTGTCGTTGGTAGGATCATCGTAAATCTATGTCTTGTTTCTTATAGGGTCGAAAATTTTCCCTAAAAAGCAGAGCATAATGGATCCATAATTCTGAAATGGTCAGGTATTTATCCTTACGTGTTCCTTCTAGAATCCTTTTGAAGTGAAGTATTACGGCGTAAATATTTTGGATGTCTTCTTCCCACCATCCGTGAAGTTTAAAAGAAGAGAAAAACTCAATGAGGCAAGATCCAGAAGACGAGAATCAAGATCTAAAATCTCTTTAGCTCTCCGTTTTTTGTCAAAGACAAATTTTTAAAAAATGAAAAAAATGGGGGAAAATAGGAAAAATAATTATTTTAATTGTACAACAACTGCGTTCCTTCTTTCTTGAGATAACCTGAGCCAGGAACAAAGATTTCTCTAGTTTTTATGTTTCCGTCCAATATAAAGAAGAGGAATCGTTAATTTAAAAAAAGTAGATAATACATACATTCAACGCAACTGACAAGAGACGACGTAAAATCCTTGTAATCTTGAAGCGTTTGAAACATTATCTGATGGACTGCTGCTGTGACGATTCCTCAACTAATCAGAAAGTTTCGTAGTGAGTTACCACCATTATCTCAACGTCGGGGGCGAAATTATAGGGGTATGGGGGCTGAAACACCCTCCTAATAATTTGGCAGTCGGCAAATTTTGAAACAGTTCATTTGAACTTTTCATTTTTTTATGAATGTTTGTTTGTTTATTATTATTTTTTTTTTCAATTAAAAATATTTCGATTACAAAATCGGCAAATTTTTAATTTAAAAAAAAAAATTTTCAGCAAAGTTTTAGTTAAAAAAAAATATTTGTCGGCAAATTTTTATTTTTCACCTCCCTAAACTGAAAGTCAAATTTCGTTTCTGAAAATGGAGTACCCTGGACTCCTGTCAGAAACTAGTCAGTCAAAAGCCGAAGGTTATTTTAAGTGGAGTATCGAAGGTTATCTGAAAGGATGAAACAAAGTTGAGATGCGGAAGATGCTCGTATTTCAAAAATCTGAAAGTCGGTAGCAAACGCTGAATTTTGAATTTCAATGACTATTCTGTTTTTACTAGATTCTCTGTTTGACTTACAGCCTAAAATTTGAGAAAGTTGAACATTTTATGAAAATTTAAAAGTTGAAAGCAAAAGACTTATTTTCTAAGGTTAAAGCTGAATCCGATACCAAATGTTCTATTGTTTGATTCACAGGCTTTGGTTCTGATGAATATAGGAGGGAAATTCAGTCTGGGACAAAAATCAAAACTCAATTGTGTAAAGGAAGTTGTGTGTTCCTCTCAAGTATTCCTAATATCCTTCCAGCTTACCCTCCCAGACTAGGGTATGCTCATGTACGCAAATGTGAGTGCTTGGGGGATAAGGTTCCAATCTGCATTTGCAGGGACGAAATTATGGGGGTGGAGGAAGAGAGGTGAAACACTCCCAATAATTTGATGGCCGGCAAATTTTGAAACTGTTCATTTGAATTTTTCCTAATGTGTAATGTTTTAATGAAACCAGAAAAAGTCTTAAATTCGGAAGATCCTTGAAGTCTCAGAAAAGTCTGAAAGAGTCCTAAAAGTTTTACATAAGTTGGAGGAGGAGATCTTGATGGGTCAAAAGAGTCTTATTATCGTAGTATTAAGTGAATCCAGAAAACCTCTCGGATGGTGTAGGTTTGCACAAGGGTCGAGAAAGGAGAATGTCTCAAGCGGCTCACTATAAGAAAGGCGCTTCAAAAATAAGGTAAAAAAGAGGAACAAAGGAAGGAAGAAAAATAAAGAGTAGAAAAGAGACAGACTTTTTTGAGGGTACAAGGACGTTCTCAAAAATTAGTCCCAAGGCCCATATTTTGCCTTTGTTTTATTTTTATTTTTTTCAATTAAGAAATAAAAACTCGGCAAATTTTCAAATTTTTAAAAAGTTTTGTCAGCGAATTTTTAGTTTTCAAAAAATAATTGTCGGCAAATTTTCCTTCTCCACCCCCCCCCCCCCCAACTGAAAGTTAAGTTTCGTCTCTGCTCAACCTTATTAGGTAAGTTGAGGAATCGATAGTAGTCTGCGTACTCTGAAAGTTCTTATACTGAAATGAAGCTTTCTGATTGGCTGTGAATTACCACACTAGCGGTCCATTAGGTGGCGTTTATAAGAGGCTTCAAAATTGTGCTCGGTATTTGGCATCACTTCTTGCAAATCGGTCTTAATATAGACGGATTTTTAAGGGAACAAAGGGTGGCAAGTGTCCATCCTTGAAAAATCTAGGGGAAGTGTTAACGCCCTCTAGAAAAGTTGTATTTGGTGCAAATTCGAGAATATTAAATACCAGTGGTATTGAACGTGGAACGCAGGCTACCGTGGTATGGAGTACCAAGAACTAAGTATCACTTGATTCGGTTAGAACCAAAGGGGTTAAGTCCAAAATTAGCATTTTTCAGGAAGCGAAAAAACTGTTTTATTCGAAAATTTGAAAATCGTGGAATACGTCCTTCAGGGTGGTGGTAGAGGGTCACAGGAGATATCTTGTAAGCCCGGTACCGTCGAATAAAATTTTGATGGGCCGGAGCTGGGGGGGCTCAAAGTTCTTGGACCTAACCCTTTTTGGTTCTGAACGATTTTTTTGCAGTTTTACGGCTCTAAATTGTACCCCCTTTTGTAGCCAGACATAGAGGGGTCACTTTAGTCTTGGTCCTATTCCAATCGAGCAAAATCCCTGCTTGTAAGAAAGAAAGTTCTGAAGCTGTATTGGAAAATTGCGATTTCGTTTTTGAAAATAGCACTTTTTAGGTATAAAAATGCAAAAAAAGAAAGGTGGACCGACATTTTTTATTTATTTCTATTTTTTTTACACTAAAATACACCATTTTCGAATAATTTCTGGAAAAGATCAATTTTTTGAAAAAAATTTATTACAAAAAATTCACAGAAAGCGATGTTGCCAAAAAACACTTTTCCAGCTGTTTCACGAAATTTCGACCACACCAGCAGATCCACGATACTTCAGTACCCCATAATCCGTGAAAAAAGCAAAAACAACAAAAGTGGACTTGACCCCTTTTGGTTCTAACCGATTCACTTATATCCCATTTCCCCTGTAACCAATTTCAGTAACAATGGCCGTTCTTTTTCGCTTGACGAAAAAATAATGGTGGATAAAATTGTCGCCCCTTCTTTCCAGAAAAAAACAGATCGTCACCAGTGACTGGATGAATCTCAACAAAGCTACATGAATTCTGATTGAATCCCATAAGTCTGAAGTAAAAGTTCTGCCCAGCCCCGTAGACCGAGTTTATGTGTAGGATGGGCTCTATGAACCTTTTGGGGAGCCGAGGCTGACATTTTTCAACAAGCGAATAGAAAATTGATCTTTGCCTAGAGGGGCTCAAGATACCTTTAGAGGGGGCTCAGCCCCTGCTTGCCGCCCTGTGGCCACGGGGCTGGTTCTGCCCAGTCCAAATGAGGTTACTGAGTCTCAATAAAATCTTGTAAATCGTTGAAATATCTAATGATTCACAAATAGTGTGCACACTGATTTTTAAAAACAAGTCCTAATGCATTGTTAACGAGTTTCAATGAATCATATTAATTTAACCATTATTTTCAAAAAAAAATCTGAATGATTTTTATCGAGCTTTAACCGTTTTCAACGGAAGCTTAGTCAGTCTTCACGAGACTTACGCGTTTGAACGAGTTCGAAAGGGGATTGAACGAATTTAATTACTCTTCAGTGACTTGTAATGAACCTTAACATGATCGAAAGGATTTGTATTAACGTCCTAATAAGGTTTTATGGAGTCTTAACGAACCCTGATCGATCTCTAGATGAGTTTCAATGAGTTTTGAAATAGTCTTATCGAATCCTAACGAATCTTCAGTACTAGTGCATCTTAACGAAGTCTTAACGAATTTCAATAGTTTTTTAACGTCTTACTGCATATGGCAAAATTCATTTTCCTGTATTTGAAGACCCCAGCCTCTGCGTTTTCCACATGGTACCAGGAAAGGAGTGGGGGGGGAGGGTCAAGCAAGTAACACTGCTTCATCCGAAATTCGGAAAATTACCGGAGTAGTTGTGCTATCCTATGATCTGATCAGATCTAGATGCTAATTAGTCAGACAGGCGGACCGCAAGACTGACTGACGAATGGGTTGACAAGCAAGAGATAAGCAATCAGTCGTAGCAAGATGCTTAGCAAGGCTAATACAACCGAAGAAAATGTTGGTGGATTTGGGTCACGTAACGGCTCAAAAGCCAGGTTTCGTTGTTAGTTTCAATAACGAATAGGCTGTCGAAATGGGAGTATCCATTGTCACGAATGTCGAATGTGACATTCTATTCTGAATTTGGTCTCATTTAGGACCCCAAACATTCAAGTTTCAGTCTTAAAAGCACAATTTTTCACTTATATAATCAAGCAAGATAGCAAATCCATTTAAAAAAATGTCTCCTAACCTCCAGCATCGAATTGAATGATGAATAAAGATGTTCGTAATTAAATCTGTATAGTGTTCCTGCCTCTCTGTTCATTCCTTTGAAAAAGAGCGGGATGCTATATGCTTATAATCTTGAGAAGAATTCATCAGTATAGTTATCCCGTTGCGCAGGAATAGAAAGCAAATTCTTCGGTCCATACCTACTGCTCAATTAATAAAATTCCCACTAATTTTGTACAGTGTACATATTGACATAATATTTCTGTTTTCAGAATGGAGTCGGTGAAAACCATGACTGATGATGGCAATGCCGCAATATCAGCGGTATCGCCTCAGAAGGAAAGCTGCTGTCAAAACGCCGCTGATAAAGGCTGCGAAGATATCTTCGATCAACAGACTTCTTTGATACAGAAATCAAACCTGGATAGCCTTCATCAAAGATGTCCTCCGATTGATATCGAATTCGTCGATCTCACGTACACAGTACCTATCAATAAAAATGGTGAGTGCGGAAATTATTATGAGATCGTAGATATTCGGCACTGTACTTTGTTTGCTGTCTTCATGTTGCTTGACATATATGTACGCCATGACAATGATATTATGCCCTTTATATTGTTATTGACTTTATTTTTGGCACCTAATTTCCGGAAATCGTTATCGGTAATGTATAAATTTTTGAATACTAATGGGGTGTTATTTGATGTTTTAAAAGGTGTTTACCACCGCCCATTCCAATCTTAAAAAGAGACCTTCCCGTCTCCATTTTAGTATAAGGCACCCGAAAAATTAAAAAGTGGTGCATTTTGCTGAAATACTAGTAAAATTCGTGAATTCGCTTATTCCTTATTGGCTCTTGAAAATGAACAATATCCAACTGAAGGAAGTCCCTTGAAATCGGAAGATTAAGTCCGTCAGAGTCTCCTAATAATCCTACAGTTTTATTTTCCAAATTCAAGAGATATATTGTTGAGTACTTTTGTGCTCCTGTTGGAGACAAACTGAAAATAAGAAAACTTGGGAGGCTTAACTCTTAAAGAAAAACTCAGCGTATATATTGAGGAACGTGTCCGACCGTCCTTAGCCGTTTGATCCCTCAAGTTGCTGATATGTACTTCTATGGTCGTGGATCCACCCATCCATCCCTAGCAATGGGCATCTGTTACAGGACCCGATCTGTGTGCAGGAACGGGCGATCCCCTAAATATTTTGCTAATTGGAAAAAATTGAAACGCAGTTAGCGAAACAAACGTAGACTTCCTGTGTTACTCCTTTCTGACTTGTCGATGTCGATCTCAAAGTATTTCCTGCGTGAAACATTAATCTTGTACCAATCTCACCCTCAAGTGTGGATATTATATGAGGAAGAAGTCGGCGCAAGTGCTTCTCTTAGTAAAAAACAAATTCAAAATGCTTCACGGAATAATTCACCTGTAGGAAAATTCAATACGTGCTGGGACTATTCGAGTAATTAGCTCTCTCTATGTAATAAAATCCTCGGTTATACCTCCCCCTCCCTCATAAAAATTAAGGACGTGTATCTAGTAAGCAAAGCTGACCCCTCCTCATTCGGGGAATTAAACCCAAAAATGTTGCGAGTAATATTCTAGTTATTATGTATTAAAAGCTCTGAAAGGTCAGGAAATTAATTCTAGGATAATTATAGTAAATCATTTAGGTAGATATTCTATTAGGTAGATCATTTCAATGGATCATCTTAATGAATCATCTAGATATATCATCTTGGTAGATTTTCTCAGTAGATTAACTAACTTGATAGGTCATCGCGGTGAATCATCCTGGTAGATTATTTTGTTAGATTAATTTGATAGATTTTCTTGGATGATTGTCTCAGTAATAATAATAAAAATGTAATTTAACGCTCGATATAATTATTATTCATTTACAAAAACCTTATAAATGAACCGCCCTCTCTGATGCCTTGAGGCATTTGTGGGGATCTGTACATCAACTTTTAGTAGATGATATAGCTACTTAAGTTTGAATCATTGTTGTATATCATTGGTAGATTATCGAGGTAGATCATCTTGTAAATTTCTCACGAGTGAGGTCAGTTTAGTAGATCATTTGTTTAAATTATCGTGGTTAATCACTGGTCGAACGTTGAGATAGATCACTTTGGTAGATCATCTCGTGATAAGTCATCTTGGTGGATCACGAGTAGGTCATCGAGATTGATCAACTTGATGGATCATCTATTGGTAGATAATTCATTTTTGTAAATTGTCTTAATAAATTAAAATTGAAATAAAATTGAAATTTCGATAAATTTGAGAAAATACGATAATCTGAAGTACACAAAAAAGTTCACCTCTAAGAACTAAAATTGAGAATTCATTTAAAAAATAGGTTAATTTTTTATGAATGACTCAAAAGAATGAATATTGTAATGATCTAAAACTTCATCTATCGAAGAAAAGAATTTGAAGATATACTCTGGGCTTTTATGATTAGTGCATGGAGATTGTAGTAAGAAGAGAGGGTGGATAGCGAGGGCATGCCAGAGTCGTTCTGAAGATGAGTGTTTTTTCAACTCCTTTTTGTTTTATTTTACTTTTTTGCTTCCGTTTATTTTATTTTATCATTTATTTATTTTTAAATTATTATCGAGCCACGGAGCTACACTCTCGGGCTATGGGCTCGGAAAAGGTTGTTGTCTATAAATGTCGCCGAGGTATCCGGCAGCGGAAATGTAGTTAACGGTGTTGTTTATGTGCTTGTGGGAGAGGGCCGAAATTCGACAATAGGGGACGTGGTGAGAGTTACGAAGGCAGGTGAGACAGGGGCATGAGAAGAGGTGGTCGACGGGGAGAGGGTCTCAATGTGGGCAGTTGGGGGGTCAAAGGTTAGTGAGAAGATGCGTGTGTGTGAGACGTATAAGTCCAATCCTTAGGCGAGTGATGATAACTTCCTCGCGGCTGGAGGAACACTGGGACGTTGACCAGGGGACAGGTGTATGCTTGATTTGTGCGAGCTTCAGGTGCCTAGAGGCTTGATGCCGCCACTCTTTGAACCACTTACACAAAATGGTCTGGCAAATGGCGGAAGTGAGATCTGTTGAGGTAGGGAGGTGACGAGTGATATATGGGAGCGCTGTGTAGCTTGCTGTGCTGCTTGATCGACTGCCTCATTTCCTGGGATACCAATGTAGCTTGAAATTCAGATGAGTGAAGTGCTCTTGGTGGTGAAGGAAATGAGATGGAGAATGAGATGGTTGAAAGGCGATCAGAACTATAGACCTTAAAGAGGAAAGTGAACCTGAGAGGATCAGTTAGTGTTTGGGGGTGGGTGGGTCTTCGAGCGAGGAGCCCGTGACTAGGCACTGTAGGATAGCACGGAGTTCGGCTGTGTAGATGGAAGCTGTGTTTTTAAGTCGGGAGGAGTATAGTAGACTATCTATGGAGTAGGCGTAAGCGATTCGTCGGTTGTACTTTGAACTATCAGTGAAGCATAGGATACGGTCAGGAAAGAGGTCCAGAATTTTTTAAATGTGTCCGATGATTTTGTTCCTATTTTCTTTTTGTTTCATATAGTGGAAAAATTGTTCTGTGCATTGCCCGCTCTTAGTAATTGACCTGAAGGCTGTTGTTGGTAGGAGTTCATAAAGAATATAAAGAATACCTATTATGCGACTAACATCCTGGCTATTCTGGGACTGTATCCCTTCCAGCCCACCCTCCGATAATTTGCCCAGATTAACCCTTGTACTCACACATGATATAACTTTGTTTTCATCTATCAATGACTATATTCTAAGTGGTATGCAACGTTCATTGATCATTATATGACTCGAGACTACCTATAGTTTAATTTTTAGAAGTTTTCGCAATTCGCTGACGCGCGTACGATGGGTGCACCTTATTCTGACTGTTAACACGTGACTCGATAATTATTATTCGTGTATAAAAATTATTATGTAATTAGCCCGAAATCATAAAAACTGGTTTGTAGTACCGTAATAACGCGGACGAGTAGTGCAAACAAATTACATCAAACGCGAGACGGTTCTTCTTTTGGCAGGAGTGCATCGACTGGCCATGAATTTAAAATAAAATATGTATTTATGTGCATCCATAAACTGTTACGTTTGGAAGACGATCTGTCTCATTGTTACTAGTGTAAATTTCAATTATTATTCAGCCGTCGTTTGGGTGACAAAACGTTAACAACTTGAGCACACGAACGCTTTTCATTTTGTAACCGACGGTGTGAAGAGAGGAAAAATAGTGTAGAAAAAAATACACATTCAGATTCAGATCACGAATAGCCCACATTTTTGTAGTACTTTCACTCTTCGTATGACCTGATTCGTAACATCCCAAAAAGAAAACGAGTTCATTTATTACAAAATCGGCAGTGGTTTAAGGGTTGTTTCCGAAGTAAAAACGCAACGATTATAGAAAAAGGTCAGATGGTTAATATTTCGTGGCATAAAATATCAAGGGTGGTATGCATTATATACGGTTTTATAAATTAAATTATAAGGTGTAAAGCAACAAAAAATGTAATAAAAAAGAGAGCAGAATATTTGAACTAAGGTCGCTGTAATTGTCCTGTACTATTTAATTTAGTATTATTCATTCTTTAACCTTGTTTCCAAGATATTCAGGAAATTTCAATGTTCAGCCTTTACCAATCAAATGGATTGATCAGTAATTGAATGTAAATGAGGTTTGTTGTCAGTACGTGAGCAAATATTCTCCAGTCTTTCGAAAATTTGGTGAAAATGTATCAACGTGTAGTCGTAAAGGTACAGGCTCTGTTCAGGAACTTGTATTTATTGCCTCTTGCGCAGGAACCTACTCATTTTCCAGGTGTGGTTGAGCTGAAGAACTGCAGGTAGGTATGCTCACGCAAGGTCGGATTTAAGATTTCGCGGCCTTGGAGTCCCGGAATATGTGGAGACCCCAACGTGTCAAGCAACCTCTCCCCCTCCCCTCCAAAAATTTAAAAAAGTTCAAAATTACGAGTAAAAATAATTCTAAGTACACAGGAAGTATGAACAACATATTATATTTGTAATTACGACACTTTTATTAGTAAAACCTTATACTCAAGAGTCAGGATCGAGGTAAACTGCTGTATCCGAATGCGCTTGTATTTCAGTTGATCATGAATTGTTACGAGTATCTCTCATTCCACAAATCAAGTCAACAACTCAAAACGGAATAGCAAAATTACGCGATGCAACCATGCAACTTCCATGCAACTTCTTCGTAATCGTTTGTTTACATTTCAGGTGCGCATACCTGCAGTTCCCTAGTTGAGCAATGCTACACTAAATCTTGAATTTCAAGGTCATAGGTACACTGGGAATGTAGTATAAATCAGAATTATTGAAATTTTTTTATTTTAGTTTTACTGGCAAAAAAATTACTAATTTTGACCGATGTTTCGTTAGGCAGAACAGGGAGAAGAAACCAAAAAACAAATGCTTCTTCGTTCCTTTCTAATGTATACAGGAAGACCTGACTCTCTCATCCTTAGTTCCCCTTATTTTTGAAAATTGGTTTCTTGGAATGAATAATTTTTCATGTTGCCAATTACTATAACTTAGGTTCCTATGCGTTCTTAGTTAATTGTCAAGATGGCCAAGTTATTGATCTTGGATGGTGAATATTTTCAACCAGTCCCCCCTCTTGGGTTAGATTTTTTTACCCTATCCACTCCGTGCCAGGAGCGTAATTAAGAAAAATTACCACGGGGTGGGGGCAAATTATTCGAATTAGAAGGCCCCTATTTCATAAATAAGCTTAGCGAAATAAGCTTTTTTTTTTATTATTTGTATTTGTCGATTGATTTATAAAACAGGCGATAACTTCTCAGTCCAACTGATGGCCATTGATTTTCTAACTGAAGTCGGCTGCTAAACCTTTAGGGAAGGCTGCATCTTCTTTGATACGTCTCTATTGCTTCTTGTTGGCCAATTTTTGAACGTCTTGTTAATCTGGGCTGTTCGGCAATTTTGAGTTATTTTTTAGTTCTGGTCTACTTCCTCAGTTTTGTATTGTTTGCCAGTGTGGTCTGCTCATCAGTTTTGGGCTAGTTGTTTCCTTTGTGGTTGTTTGCCACGTTTGCTCGTTTTTGATCGCTTTTTGCTGAATTCGACCATACTCGAACATATTTTGTAGAGATCATTTCGGATCCTATTTAGTTAAGCTGGGTTAGTTTTGGTCGCTTTGATCGTTATTTCTGGTCAATTTTGGTCAGATTTCGTCGTCTTTAGTCATGTTTTATTTACGTTAAATTTGGTCATTTTTAGTGGTAGCGCGACAAATATATTCTAGGTAGGCGGAGTGTAAACATCAAAGCCCTTTTCTGAATTTCTTGACTGAGTCTCAGAATTTTTCGGAAGAAAAACGCTCCACCTACCTAATTTTTCCTTTGAATTCCCGACTTTTGAGTATTATTTCACAAGTGAGGAAGGGACAGTGTTACCCCTTTATCCGGTCGTTTTCGGTGAGACTTGGTCATTTTCGGACTTTTTGGTCACGCTTAATTTGGGTGTTCTTGATCGTCGTTGGTCACTTTTGATCATTTTTGGCCGTTTGTCGTTTTTGACTTGATTTGCTCTTACTCTTCTTTGTGGGCTGTTTTCCGGTCTCTTGCTACTTTTCCGTCTTCGTCACTCCACCACTATAGGGTTGTTATTCAGTTTTAAAGCCCTTTCCCAAAATTGAGCTAAGTGATGGAAAATGAGAACATAAATGCTCAGCAATACAAGAAATTCTCGAGCAGTACTCCGAGAAGAAATTCTCAATTTTAAAAATGCTCTCATTTTAACTTGAATAGGCAAACTTTCTAATTGTTGAGCTAATGCTTTTCTCATCCATTTTTGGACCAGCCAAAGTGTTTTTTCCCATCCTTGCACCCGGGTCTATCCGCCCCGTATTGTACCCATAACATGCGACGGGTACCTTAACCTGTAAGAAACACTCGAGGGCATTAATCTGATAGTTTACGTTGTAAAATATTCTAAATGACGTAAAATATGACGATTCGCGAAAATTTGGTAACGAGGTTTCTTAGTACGGGTATGTAGTTCATAATTCGGACTAGAAATAGGTGTGGTTTAATTTTAATGTTACCTCTTCACGTAGTACTAAAACGTTCTGAAACAAACGATAAAATTTCGTATAGAAGGACCTTCCTTTATAATGGTTCTCAGCTTCTTGTCCTATTTGACCCTCTTCGACGTAGCGATTGCTAGTGAATTTAAACTTTCACAGAACCTCTCGAATGAAAAAGGCTAGCTAAAATCTGATGCATTTCAGCATTGTAAGAGCCTAGAGGGCAACGTCTCACAAATGAAAATAGTTACGCGAATGAAGTTCTCGTCGGCTCAGTAAATAGGGAATATAAAAGCGTAAATAGCCAACTTAAAATGGGGGGGCGCACTGGGATTGACTAGTACCAAAATAATGCGCTAAAAATTCATTCCCTGATGGGGGGAGGGGGGGCTTTCAGTAGATTTCTTAAGGAGCTAAGCCTCCTAAGCCGCGTCACCCTCTCTGGAATACGATGAGCATTTTCACATTTGATATCCATGTAGAGCGACCAAACTGAGTCGAAGTCCAGCTAGGTCATTTAATATTATACGTATATTTTACTGTCTAAAACGACGTCTAGGTACTGCAACTAATAACGGAACTAGTGTGGTTTGCACTCGCGAACAATATGTAAAGTAATTTAACCCTGACACAGTGTGTCATTCGCTTTTGTATACTGAACAGCACGAAATGATAGCATCTGTCGGTAATTGAAAGTAAACAAAGAGCTATTATTCAATCCCGCGCGTATTAATGAGATGGACAAGAGTCGAGAAACGAGAAACAAGTCTTATATTTAATTAGTATGCGACAGATACCGAAGACGTACGCCAGTTAAGGAACGCTTAAGAAAATAGTGTGACATTGTCTTGCAGTGTGGAGAGAAAAAAAAGGAAAAAAAAGTGTATTATTCTAACTACCTGCTTTATATTATGGCAAGAGGTCAGGAAGGCATTCTAGCTTGGTTCAATGTTAACCATAAATTTTCTGACCGAATTATCGTGCCAGAAACTCAATTTCTAACGACGGAAGGAAAAATCGTTTTTGAAACTGGTTTGTTCGATTTTCTTGATTTTCTTGTTTTCGTCTTCGGGAACGTACGAATTATTTTCTCTAGACCGCCTTCCTTGTTCACTCTTAAGTGGGTTAGCCTTCGAATTTTCTTCTATGATGGTGTCTTGTCCACCAAAGTAGATATGCAGTTTCTTGAGCTTTTCGATCTGCTTCATCATTTTGTAGTAATATTCAAAATATATACCACCCTGCAGTTAGAATTTAATCACCGGGTTGAATAATTGTTTATTATAATTCTACTACAAAGCAGCAGCGGATGCCATTTTATATTTTAATTCGTTAATACGTATAAGAAGAACGGTGATAACGAACATAATAAGACATATTACAGGGTGTGGAGCGAGTCACTTTTATCAGTTTTTATCACTTGAAAAAGAAAAAAGTCCCTATAGTCACTTCTCCAGTAGAAGGTTACTCATAACTTTTTCGAAATCTTTTTTTTGCCTTACTTTCTTCCTTCCTTCCTTCTGGTGTCTAATTTAGAAAATTCTAGATGGCGCGGTTGATTCCGCAAGAATGTTAAAAACCCTGAAAAAAATTTGGGAATTAAAATTTTTTCCCTCAAATTTGAACTTTGAGGTCCGGAATTGATAATGGATCTTCTCAAATGTCTCTAGTCAAGTATACAAAATGTTTGGCCTACCCGGTCATGTAGGAAAAGTGTCAATGTTAAAGTTATGAAAAACTGAAGTCCAATTGTTGGCGACTGTAGAGAGCTGGCTGGCGAGACATGGTAAACAAATTTTGAATCAGTATTGAATTTTTTGTGAAATGTAATAAAAAAAGTTCTCTAGCAGTCCATTTCAATGTTTCAACTGAAATTATTACTGAAATTTTAAAGAGGACCTGGGCTGGGCGGTGTTATTAGAAGTGGTTTTTTATACTCAGTACCATGTGGGCTTATCAAAATTTCTGACTTCTAGGATGTCTTAGTAAATGGCCCATCTTGCGTGGATTGGAGAAACATCAACAAAAACAACAAAAAACTAGAATGTATCATGCATCCTGTCGAAATCTTTTTCTTCTTTATTTATATGTATGTGTGTATGTATGTATGTGTGTGTGTGTGTGGTGGGGCTCGCTGCGTTCGAAAATCTCGTCATCTTCCATCCGACCCCGATTTCGGCGCTGAACTCCAATTACAATTTTGGAAATAAGCTAAATTTACCTTCCTTGAAAATTCGAGAAAAATATAGAAATACTGTTTTCCTGGGTCGCTGATTCTGAAAATTTCCTCAAATTTCCCGTCGTCAGAGCATCTTTTCAGAGCATTTGGAAGCATGCGTTTGGCAAGTAAAGCGAGCTAAGAGATGCTAAAATTCAACAAAAATGCATTTTTTTGTGACTGTGGTAGGTTGTATACTCTTCCGCTGCTTTTCTAGTTTTTCTTTCAACCCGAGCCCTGGAATCCGCTCTTTCGAGCATTACCTCAGAGACGTCGGGAAGGCTGTTAGAGCTGTCTTAGCCCTCTTCACTTCTTGCCGAAAAACCGACCTGTGTCGGAATGTACCGAGTTGCTACGTGGGCTCGAACCCGGGACCTCCGGATTCTGAGACCAGCGCGCTATTCACTCGGCCAACCAAAACCCCGTACCCCTTCGCTTACACCACTGCCTGGCTCTTGTGAACTCTCAAACACAACGGTTTTTCGATACATTTCAGCTCAACCTATATCTTACGAATTTGCGAGAAACGCCGCTTGAATTCTGTCTAAGATTCGAGTTACATATTATCTGAAGATTTAGCCAGGCCAAGAGGTAGGCATAGGTAGTCAGTTTTCCTGTCAGCTGAACAGGCGGATAGGCAGGAAAAGTGACAGACGAGCCAGCCAACTGGTGAGCAAGCCAACTGATGGATAAAATGTAAAATAGAAATCGATGGGCAAGCAGGCAGAGAGATGCAGATAATTGTTTAGCTAGGTAAGCAGCCAGAAAAGTAGCCAATCGGACAACAGACATGAAGAAAGACAATCAATGCACAAAGTCCTAAGAACACCGACATTCAACGGATGTCGGCGGGGTTGCAAATCAGTCAGGGGATAATGATCCCGGGCTAAGTGAAAACGTATCAGAAACTGGGCGAAAATGGTCGAGAAGATAGGAGGACTCTTGTTCTAAGGTATGCCGCTGAACTTAATTTTAATGATTAGCGAATCGAGACGTCTATCTCGCATGATAAATGATATTTCGAAATACGTTGTATAGAAGCAAACGAACCGTTTGAATGTAACTCAGAATAAAATCTTCTCGCCGTATAATATTTGTATTGAACTGATTTTGCGGGCACTATCGCAATGCTTTTTTATTTAACGAGGTCAAAATTGATAAGAAAATAAATGGTAGGTTCAGTGAACCTCGAGCGCTGGTACCGCAGTACTGGGTCTTTCTAAATGGAATGTTTCGGTTGGTAATTCTATTTTTTTAATTTTTCTTTGAATTTTCATCATCGACTATAGTAGGTTAATTACGGTTCTGGGAACCCGACTAAAGTCATCTAGTTTTTCGTGGGTTTTTTCTTTCCAGTAAAGTGAAATTGGGAAAGTTCCAACATGTGATCAATCGTATACGTGTGCATAGTCTTGTTCTCGGAAATTTGGAGGGGTTGAGAGGAGGCATATAGCTCACACATTTTTACCTCATAACGGGGCAACTAATTTATATTCATTCATCTACTGAAATGAAGTCACCAGTTTAACCATAATCCGATTAATTGATGAGGTGGGTTACGATTTTCCGAGATGACGTTCTCGTATATGAATCGGGTTTCAATAATTTACGATCTAATTTGTTTCTATGAGCCGAACATATTGTAAACATTTTATTAGTTTACGAAGCGTTGAAAACAAATCGACTCGTACTCGTATCCGGTTTTATAGCGTATTTGTGACGTGGGCATTGAGCATATATCAGCTCTATGTATAATTAATTTTCGCGCAAGCCTCCGGTTTTTTACTGATGATCGGCTCGATAAATCCTGCAAACGGATTCTGAAGTCAAATATATCGGTTTCGTATGAAAAACAGAAATTTTATTCGATGACTTCATGTTTTTATTAGCAGTGTAATCGCTTCAAGCTAACCAGGAATTATTCGATGCGAAATACGAGTAGATGTTTGGACCAGATTCTATTGCCGTTGCCTATTCGTTTTCCGTTTTTATTAATATAAAACGTAAAGTATATGATTAGGTGTACAGCTGTAGAATTGTACTTTTGGGATGCTCGAAAGTTTAGTGTCTATAGTGTCCATTTCGGAGTGTGAGTGAACTTGGTAATATTCCATTTGTAGGGTGTGCCAATCCTCGACTATGACTACAGAACCACAAGAGACAAGTCTCATTTAGGGTACTCCACTGATGATGGCATAACAGCCGAAAGCGCTCGAAAGTTACCCCCTCTATCACTCCTGCTTCACATTCAAGAGTTGCTGAATGTAGATACATTTCGGAATGCATTCAAATTCCGAAACCTGACTTGTAAAATGATTTGAATAAAATCTCGAATCATGCCTACTCTTGATTACATACCTGACGGACTTACTCGCTATACGTGGTCGCGCAATAATGTCCTCAACCACAAGGAATGATCAGCAGAGAACTTGAGCTAAAGCAGCATTTAAACTCTACTGATAGTCCAGTTTCATTGAAAATTCCCCGATGCGTGTTATCAACTTTGGTTCGAAAATCCCCTTCTCCCCATCTTTTCTTTTCTCAAACGCAAAGTCGGATCAGCGCGCGACAAAAGTGATTATTATTTGACGAGGTCTAAAGTTTCTTTCTGGACAGGAAAATTCCCCCTCCCCCTCCTTTTCCTCTCTCAGAATGCAGGCTGAAACGTTCAATCAAATTTGGAATTCCAAATGAGGCTATATCGAATAAATTATCGAAATGTTTTTCGAGTCGCTGCTTTCCAATATCTGGTCAAATTTCTAATCCAACCTCGCGATTTGGGCCGTAGAATTTTCTGCCCGTCGAACGAACAACAATTAATTTGGTTTGAAAACTTGAACAAGGTATCAAGATAAGGATTCGTCGGGTCACCGATTTGAAATATCCTATTAGATTTTGATTCAAACCCGATTTCAGAGCTTCCAAAATTAGAAATTCACTGGCAAGGAAGCGGTAGTCGACTCGACTTGGAAAATCTAACGAACTGTCGAAAATGGGATGTTTATTCGAGTCCGTGATTTCGAATGTACCATCAGATTTTTAGTTCACTCCACTTCAGCTCCCATAATCAGGATTTCATAATTCGGGGGGGGGGGGGGGTCAACTCGATTTGGAATATTAAACGAAGTCTCGAATTAAAGTTTGTCGGTTCGCTGATTTCGAATATTCCGTTAGTTCGATTTTTAAAGTCGAGTCAGTTTCGCTTCTTAGGGATGTAATTTTGATTTATGGGGATGAAATTGGTGTCAAACTTGAGAAATCGAGTTCAATATTTGAAATCCGCGACCCAAAGTCTTTCTGGTTCAATACATTCTTTAATTTTCAAAGTTAAATCAACTGTGCCTATTTGGGCTTCTTTTTGGATGGGAAAATTTCTGCTCTTCCAAAGGGAAGCTGGAACATTTAGCCAATGTTGGCATTTCAATTCAAAATAATATACCAAATAAGCTACGAAATAAGGGTTTTTGAGTCGCCAATTTGAAATGAGTTGTCAGATTTTTGACTCGATCCCAGTTTGGATACCAAGATAGCATTTCTACTTGATAAATATCTTTATTTATTTATTTAGTAAATATAGAATTGGTGTCATTAAGTTAATAACCCATTTGCTGGATAGGGGTTTTGTAGGTTGTTAGTAATAACTCATGTTTTAAATTTATAATCCGGTTCAAATTTTGGGTCTCAAAATTGATAGTTTATTTTTTAAACAAGTGAAATTAGTGGTGAAATTATAACTAAGTACATGAATAATCGAAATGTATGTTTCTGAGTCTCCTATTTCGAGTATCCCATTAGATTTTGATCCCGATTTTAGCTCTAGAAGGAAAATTTCGCATGGGAAAATCGATCAAAGTACGGAAATTGTTTTTTTTGTGTCACTGATCGCGAATATCCTATCAGATCATTCGATCTTCCAAATCGAGTCGATTTTGCCTCCTCTGAAGTATGGAATTTTGGTAGGTACCTAGGTACCTAAAATCCAAGTCGAACTAAAAATGTATTTCAGTATTACAAATCAGAACTGCAAACCTTACACGTTGATATACTTCGTTCGATTTGCAAAGTTGAATCAATTTCGTCCATTTCAAAGGCTTGATTGTAATTCCAGTGCTGGACCCAACGTGACATTCCGAACCGGAAACACAAAAAGCCTTACTTCGTTTCTTTGTTTAATTTTCCTAATCGAGTCAAATTTGCCTCTTCTGAGTGTGGAATTTGGATTTTGGTGGCTAAATCAAGAATTAAATACAATTCTCGACTTCAGCGACCTCGATGAATCCCGTTAGTAAGGGAGTCGCATCGAAAATTTGGTTGGGCATTCAAAATGTGCGACCTCCCCTTTCCATTAAAAAATAATGATGATGATGGTAATAATAATAATAATAATAATAATAATAATGACGGTACGTTCAATGTATTCTCTTGAATGTCACTCATCTTAATAACTTCTGAATTCTGAGTATTTCCGGACGGTTTCTTGCTCATTTTGATATAAAAGTAAAATCTTGAAAATTCAAGCTTGATCGGTCAGCCCTCTCGTCACGGAGAAAGTTATTAGATTTTTCTTTGATTTTGACAAGAAAATTTCCTTGATGGGATTAATTCTTTGTTCTCATAGCTTAGAATATGTATGTTCTTCATTCAACAGCGATTGAATGTAATTTGGGTCTTCAGTATTTGTCGATGACCCAGTCGGTGCGCACCGAATGGAAGGAGGGGATGGAAAAATAACATTTATGACTGGAATCAATTTGTAGGTTTTCGAAGTCGCCATAATGGTCATTATTTGAAGATGATATTCCACTTATTATAAATAGGTTTTCGAGGTTGCTAAATTTGATTTTAAGGAAACACTTCTTAGATCCAACCTCTTTGTGTGGCACTCAAAATGGGTTCAGACCAAATAATAATCATTATTGCGTGTTAGTATTCGAGTTATAACCGGTTACTGATTTTGATTCGAAAGAACTTTTGAATCCGACCCCTTGAAGTGCCGCCTCAAAGGGTTGAGACGAACTTATGAAAAATCAACTGTTACGTGGTTGTAACCTTTTATGATTTCTTTGGAATTGGATCAGAAAATGATCCAGAATCGAATCTAGCGACCTCGAAATATACATAGTATACATCTGATACCATAATGAAATGAAGACCATATTTGTTTTAAATCCCCTTGGGTGACACTCCAAGCGCCTGATCAGAGCCCCTCGCTCTGTAACTGTTGGTTAGGAGCCTCGGAATGGTTTAATTTTTTCGTCACACTATATATTTATTGTTAAATCTTGTAGTCATTTGCCGAAGCACTTATTCGTATTTACGAATTGGTGCCAAAATTAGTTACATTAGAAAGGAAAACTGTAATAGTATGTAAGTGAAAATGACAACTTTGTAATGTGTATTTTTTGATGTTTTTGGTGAGGGGAGAGTGAATGGAAAGGGGAATGGGTTAAAGTACTTTCAGAAGGTAACCAGACCTAGGTCAAGAAGAAGAAATTGTGTTTTCATGTGTTTTTTGTACACTCACATTATGAATACATTTCAAGATGTGCATGATTTTTCCTTGATGTGAGAAGGCACGAAAAGGAAAGCGGAAAGGTAAATTCTGTAAATATGTGTTTTCTGAAAATCCAAGGAGAGGAGATAGAAAGAGAGAAGGGGAGAGGAGCGAATGGAAATTGGATAGGGTAAGGTATTCTCAAAAGGTATAGCGAAACCTAAGAACACTATGGGGGAAAGGAGTATATTTGCCCCCTGCCAACTATCACACACTTGACATGTCTCCTTTCTAATGCAGAAATATTTTAGTTAACCTTTTGTACTCTACGAAACACTAAACGGCATGAAATTATTAATTTTCCATGTATTTCTCTATAACAGAGACATTGAAGCCTTAGAACCATTTTTCAAATTTTTTGAAGATTCCTTTGAGACGTATTATTTTTATTCTGCAAAGAAACAGTCCACCTCCCCCTTCTTCCAGAAATAGGGTATACATATATTTATAAAAATAAATAAATAAATTTAGATGAGAATAATTCCAGCGGACTTGTTATTCATCTTTCGATCCCGTCAAAAACTATTGATTACACCGGTATCGCATTAATTTTTCATTTCTTAATAATCATTCTTAATTTGACTCTCTTTAATCTGGTATTTATCGATTTTCGCACAAAATTTTGTACTTGTAAAAGGGTCAAGGAAGATGATTTAGGCACCGAGAGAGCTAACGGGAGTTGCTCGGAACTACGAGTATATAATGCACACGTACGTGCGGATGACCTTTCTCTGCTTCGTTCGTTTCGGGAGAAATCTGTCTAATCGCCCTTGTTGTAAATAGCAAAATTTTCCTGATGTGAATTCATATGGGTATTTAATTTGGCGATTAAAAAAAATTAATTACCGATTTGTATATTGATTCCAGAATCCAAGGTGTTGTTACGAAGCGTCAGCGGATTATTCAGATCTAATCAAATGACTGCAATTATGGGTTCTTCGGGTGCTGGCAAAAGTACTCTTTTGAACGTTTTAGCTGGATATAAGTAAGTGTAGCAGTGTGGTTGATGTACGTCCTTTTCGTGAAGTAAGACAAAGGCGATCCATATGTGTGCACATGCAGATTTACGGATTCCTATTTTCTTAATTTGCATTCGACGTGAAAACCCAGCGATCGCGTGCTACGAAGTACCTAACAAAATGTACATATCTTCGAATTGTTTTAATGATGAATTTGCTGCGATGAGAATTAACCGAGGAGAAAAGTGCTTTTATATATTTTTCTGTCATTATTCATCCTTGAACTCATTTGCAAATTGACGACAAAATTTTTTCTTATTTAAAATTACCATACACTCCGGTGCGCAGCCATGTTCTTTAGATATCTTTTCTCTGTCTGAAACTGATGAACTCGATTTTTTTCTCAAGTTTACGCGTGTCGCCCTCCTGCCTCATGACCTCTGTAATCGAAATTGGCAAGTATTGTAATACTGTAAGACAAAAAGAAATGTGTTCTGGTAGTGTCCAGTGAGTCGTACGCATGTGTACTGAATGAAGTAAATTCAGTTACTGCCTAAGTTACCCTACTGTCAACGCTTATTCTTTAATCAGGGAACAACTTTTGAAGCTGGGAAAATATATTCATGGTTGTCGATGTGTCCAAACAGAGGTGCTAAGAAATGTAAACTCGTAGGATGTCCTGGAAGACAATCGTGGAATCCTCGAATTGAAGAGCTGAGATCGTGACTTGTATATGTATATCATGGGGGGGGGGGGGTCTTACATTAACATTCATATTGATACATATTATTCGAGTTTCATTCGAGTCATTGAATTTTCAAGGTTTCAAACATAAACTAGAAAATTTAGTTCAAAAGATACAATATCCTTCTCTCTCAGTTACTGGTTCTGGATAGGTCTCCCGAATAACATACCATTACTCAGATTTTGAAATTAGTGGGATGAGGAAGTTCGAATTCACGGATTCGTCGTATTTTCCCCTAAGGTATAGATAAAGCGTCGTAAGGGGGAGGGAGGAGTAGCTAAAGCTCTGAAATACTGCTATATCTTATCTTGAAATACAGAAATATATAAACCGTTTCATAGCGTGTGCTTGCTTTTGAAAGAAGAATTTGAATACGAAAGAATATTATGTGAGGATGCTAAAGGTTTAAGGAGCAGGGTGAAGCGAAAACTGGTGAACAAAACTTTTTTTTTTGAATCTACATCGTGGCTTTTACTGAAAATTGTTTCCAGTAGATGTTACAGGCGTGTAAAAAATTAAGTCACAATTCGAAAATCTTCCATCGCCCCGACAGCTTGAAGTTCAGCACAGGCATGGCCTGACGATTATATTCTTTGGATGCAAAACGTAAGGGGCCCGGTCAACAAATTAAAATTTTTCTTCAGTGATGTTGTGGACATAAAGGGTCCACAAGACCACAATAGGTCGAAAGGCCCGGGATGCATTTGCATCTCTGTACCCCCAGTCAGATCATGCGTGGTTCACCATATTTTCCTGTGAAAAATTGCAATGTAGCCTTATTCATGATCAAAAACTTAAGATTTCCTAGTAAAATTGACCCGAACGTCTAAAAATTTCTTATTTGGTATAGCAGTGTTTGTACCTAGGTATACCAAATTTTTCGGAGATCTTAATCAGTGGCTTTGTTAACTTCTGTTCGAAATTTGGCGAGAGTAATTTCTTTAAAAGAGAAATACATAATATACTTCTAAAATATGCATTACAGTGAAGAAAGAGAAGGAATGCTGAGCGGCTGAAAATAAGTGCGTACAGAATACAGATGGTCAAATTGCTCTCTGTTGATCAACGTATTAGAGGTCTCCGTGAACGTGATAAATTTTTCTTACTCAAGGCGGAATAGTGACCCGGGATGGGATTTATATAGCGTGTAAAACCTTTTTTGCATCAAATGTTATGAAAAACAAGGTTACACTGTATAATCGAGTACATTCCTTTTATAGTGTGTTTCATGGTGAATAACCTTCTTTCAACTGAGGGAGAAAACAGCTTATGCTGACGTGATGTGTGTTTGCCTGGTTATACTTTTCAAGAAGCTGAATTATTTTTGTCTCATTGGAAATAGAAAAAGTTGAAGTCGGGATGTCACGAGACCCATCGGCATTGAGGAGGCTCTGGAAGTAAGTCGAAATTGTCGACCCGGTGCAATAGTATTCCGCATAAGCAAGAAATGGAGAGACAGAAAATGTAAGCCATTTTTCCATTTTGCCAACTATCGTTGAAATGCCGACTTAATGGTACAAAAATTTTTCATTTAGTCAAAACAAGAAAAAAGGTCAACGAACTAACGATTCTCTTGTTTTGTCGACTAATGGTCCAAACCGGCGACAACGAAGATTCGTCGGAGTATAACCCCGTCCCCCTCGCTTCGCCTCTAGTTGAACTTCTGGTGATAATAAAAGATAGTTGCTCCAAATTCTGTAAAAATGATTATCGAAATCGGTTTAACAAAGGTTAACGCGACTTATTTTTGATTACGTTTTCCCTAATGCGGATCCCCCTTTCTCCGGATTTGTTCGAGGTAGTTAAGAAATTTTTTAGTAAAGTTTGAGCAACATTGTTAAAGAGTAACTCTAGCCCCAGGAAATTTGAAGTTTGTATGGAATCCAACGTGGATTTTGAGCATGTGAGATCGTTGACCCAGTGGAATTGTTTCATATGTATATATAACGGTTCTTTTGAGCTGATGGCCGAAAATTTATGAAGTTTAGTCTTAGATGTTGGCGTAGGGATTTTGAAAGTCACTGAATCTGTGTTGGTTTTTTCCCTCTCTCTTTGACCCTTTAGGTCCCACAGGGCGCTTGAAAATTGTAAACATTGAAAATCAGCCCCTGCGGAGCCAAACGTGATAAGAAGAGGGCAGACAAGAACTCAGAAATAAATTCAGTGACATTGAAAACCTCAGTTCAAAGAGAAAATGATTTATAGGCTCATATGCAGTAGTGGATTCTGCTACTGAAGGATTTCAAAATCTCCAAATCAATGTTAATTTCCGTAAGAACTTGAACTCCATTGAGATACGATTACCATTAAGCAAATTCACTTGTACATTGCTTTAATTTTTGATGTAAATGTGTGGAATTAATGCGAAGGGGGGGGGGGTCGTAACCGAGATCGTGGTATTATTTGTTTTCACTTTGATGGAATAAGGACTACCCCTTTGTCCACAGAATCAGTGTGAGTGAAAAATAACACCCAAAATTTGCATATTTTTGTGTAATTTTATATGGAAATTGCCTTCTTGACACTGCGATGTTTTCATGAAAAACGTATCCTTTGCGGATAATCCTCACAAATATTTTTTCTTTTGGAGCTATTCCTCTCTCATTTGAGACCTTTTTATCGCTAGATAAATTGTAGTTTCCTGATTTTAAGTTTTCATTTTCAGACGTGGTAAAATTTATTTTGTAGACTCATCTCGAGTGGTTTAAATTATTTTTTCGTTTATCGTCTCAACGTCGCGCTATTGAGACTAGAGAGTTCAATTGGTCTATCTGTTTTTAATACCAAAGAAAGCGTTTTCTGCAAAAGAAGTAAAAATCTTCATCCAGTGACAATATTTTTACTTTTGCAGAACAAATTGTAGGCAAACGTTCTCGCATTCACATGTTGTCAAGATAAGTTGCCTCCCGATCTTTCGTTGTAGGAAAATAATTTACTGCGAGACACCTTGTGTATTGAAGTACAATGAGAACCACTTGCGTGGAAACGAGGGTGGGGAAACCTCCTCATACTGTCAAGAAAAAATATTCTAGAATGCAATAAGATGACAATATATGTGCTATAGCACCCCTCCCCCCCCTTCCTCCGTAAAAAAACCTCTCACAACTGAGACCTTTCTATACTCGTGATGAGAACAGCGATGAAATTCTACATGTAGAATATGATATTCTACGTTTTGATGTATGGAATATATCGAATGAACATTGGATTGCTATAACTGTTATCACAATTATTGGCACAATAGTGTTTTTTGCGTACTTTTTACATTCCGCATACTCGTATTCTACACAGTTTCTATATATTCTACGTGTAAATGTAAAAATTATATTCTACGTCTCGTTATTGAATGAGGAATGCAATTTTTGGTTACGATTTTCCCCCTAGCCCCAAGAGTCGAAATATCACTCATATTGCTGAAACTTTTAGAATGTTGATCAATACGAGTAGAGGTCGTAACTTGACCACCTGTACCAATTTTCAACCTCTGGGTTTTTTCTTTCAGCGATTATTCTTGAAACGTTATTGTTTAAAAACCACGTAAACTTTTTTTTATTTAAAAATGCTCATTTTCGACGATATGCATACAGTCGTCGATGGTCGAATATTTTCAGAGCGAGCGAGCCTAATAGTCCACATAAGTTAGCCCAAATAAGAGTACAAAAAGGAAAAAAAATCATAGAAAGCTGCATGCAACTTAGTACGTCGGTCTAATTAAGTGTTCTGAACAACATATTAAAAGTCCCAACGAATCCGGTGCTGGTGGCGTTCCCTAGGGGGCAAAAATTCTGGCATAAAACAGTTTCTTGCTTATATCACACTAAAATTTAAGTTTACAAAAAAAAAAGTTCAAACAAATGTGATAGAGAAATAAAAAATACACAAAAAACTATCTTACACAGTTTTCCGTAGAGTGCGTATTTCTTGAATAAAACGTTGAGAGGTTTCCTCCATGTGTACATTTAATGCAACTTATTGTAATCAATGCAATGTAGACTCACGCATGCGTGAATACATTAATTTCTATTTACTTTGTCAAACAATTTACATGTCTGAGTGAGATCTTAAGTGACTTGATGCAGTGATTTGAGACTCATATGCCAGAGGTCAAAGCTTGAGGCCCCACAGCTAAACTGTGGATTCAATATTTCCAAACGGTATCATTGGTAAAAAAAATTTGTTGCTGCAGAAAGAATGGGTAACTGGCCGTGGCATCTTGAGTGCGTGCAGCAGATGCTTGAATTTTTCAATGCAGCTGGACATTTTTACCATCCGCTAAGACTGCTCACCCTTATCTACAAGATGCCTATCACCTACGAGACAAAATTAGTGATTTCGAGTACCTACACTGAATTTTCGAAGTATTTCACCATAAAAGAAGTCAGAATTACTTTGTCGGTATTTGGAGTGATACAACCATCGAACAGACCTTGATGAGACTCATGAAAAGCAGGGGAGGATTGACACGTGGTCGTGGTATACAGCCAAGGGTGATTCAAAAATGGATTTTGAGTATTCCCGTTGTTATGTTCATTTGTGAAGAAATTGAGGAGTACACAGGGTGCAAGTAACAATCAAGAAAAACCATGTCGACCTACGTCCTTCTCGAATTTCGCGTGATACTTCCGATGTTGAAAAATTAACACAGTGGCTTTTGACACATAACCCATTCCCAGAGTCGCCATCCACAGGTGTTATAGTGGATGGTTCAATCAATTACCAAGAAAGCTCATTGGGGGGAAACCTTGGCGTACAGTCCATGGTTGGTAAAACATTTTCCGACATAAAATTGAAAAGAGGTACAAGTATGTATACCACATCACATCTTCGTAATAAACCAAATAATAGAAAAATCTAACGAATACAACGTAGAAACTTTCCTCCTCTTCATCAACTTTCAGAAAGCCTTCGACACAGTGGAGCACAACTTCCCATGGGGGGCTTTGGATAAACAGAGAATAAACCCAAAATACATCAGAATTATCAAAAATATGTATAAAGGGGCTGAAGCCTACATAAAGACGGACAAGGTGGGGAAACGATTCAAAATCGAGAGAGGGGTAAGGCAAGCTTTTCGCACGAACTTGCTCACTTTCCAACATCTCTTTTCACGGAAGATGGGAGGGGGGTAATTCTGTTCATTCCATCACTGCTGCGAGCATTTGAAATAAATCTTCTCGTATGCGTACAAGTCTGTCGTATCAATTACAATGAGTTCTATTAAATACTAGCTGAATTACCCGTCCTTCGGACGGGCTCAAACATACGCATCAGTACATATGAAACGAAATAACGTGTAGATTCCCATACAGAAAAAAAAACAGGCGTTTGGAAAAAAATAAAGAAAATGAAACATGACATTGTTTTTTCCTAAAATGGATAAGCTTTGTAATCTTTGGAAATCAAATAGAATTGCCTAATCTTCTTTATCTCTAAAATGAGATATGATCGAATTATCCTGTACATTTCACGTTCTCAATAGAAGTACTGAGCGGTACTTTTGCCCAAACATATGCAATAGTATGAAACGAAATTACATGTAAATTCCCATATAGAAATAAACAGGCTTATACTTACGTTTTGATAATTTTCTTTAATAAAGAACTTATTACTACTTGTGACAGTTACTTTTGAGTTTTAGGCATTCTTGGATTTTTGGTGAATTTTTTCCCAAAAGTTCTCAAAACCCAAGATTGAGTGCTGCTCCCAATTATGGGTATTTTCTGATTCTCCAGCAATTCACTATAATATATCCTCGCAAATGACACTGAGGCCTTCTAAGTTGTTCAAAATTCCAGGGGGAATTTTCTCGATCCGAACAACTTTTGAAAATACCAATTATGGGTCGACCCATATTAATTGGCAACGACCCACAATTGATACGAAATTTTTTGATATACCCACAATTGGTAAGTGTAATAAATTAAATGAAAAATGATGTAGTTTACTTAAGGAAGCATTTCAAATTTATTTTAAAAACACGTTGACTCGTCTTATTTGACTTCTAAGTATTTTAAAAACACATTAAAGTCGATTAAATTCACAGTACCAATAATGGGTCTGAAAAAGGGTAGCACCAATTGTGGGTCGGGCTAAAGTTTGATTAGAAAAAGTAACTGAAAAAACGTGAAATTTGGTTTTATAAGTTAAAGTATCACTTATACTACACTTTTCATTCGATTACCCAATCATTCACTTTGATTTTTCGCGATTTTTGCAAACTTTTCCCCCCATTTTTTGAATTTCTTTATTCTTTCCGCACACACATCTATATGGACCGAAATCGAAAACTCAAGCGGAAAAACGATCCCTAGACTCTCCTCTACACAACATAATACGTTGAGAAAATATTAATTTAAAGTACTTATCGATCGTTTTTCACAGAATTGATATTTCACACACATGAAAAAAAATAAGGCATGTTTTGACAACAACTTTGAAAAAAAAAATTCCATCACAACAAACACATTGAGTTATGAACTTGAAACCAACATGGATAGTATAAAACATGTTGGTTCTTGGAATGGAAGAGGTTTCACGGTTGTCCAATGCCTCGATCTAGCGAGAAAATGCGTTTTCAAAAAAGGGACTCACAATCGATGCTAGGATCAGAATAGGTAGCTTACCTTACTATTATTATTTTTAATAAAATATTTCAGAATAGACCTCAGAGGATAAAAGTTCGAATGGTGATGGTTTACATTATAACCTATTCGACGCTGGCGCTTCTATAATTTGCACAGTCCCAGTCAAAGGCTTTCAAAAACATTAATTATAGATAACAACTTTGATAACAGTTTGTATGTTTGTGTCACAGGTCGCGCTATATATATGTTCTTCTTTATCATTGTATGCAGTACGATTGTAATTTCGCACTTTGAAAATTCCTAGCCGGTATACTCATCATCTAAATCTCTTTAATCTCTTCAATAAATGAAAAATGAAGCAAAAAAGTATTTGTAAAATAAAAGTTTGATAGTAAAAAAAAACGCACTAAAAGATTCGACGCTATAGTGCTTCTACAGTTTGCACAGTCCCAGTCAGAGGCTCTCAAAAATATTAAAGATATCGGCTTTGATAACAGTTTGTACGTTTATCCTGCGGAAAAGTCACCCATTTGCAACCGTTAGTTGGACGCTGTTTAAGCGCAAGGGAACCTACTGACATTTGTAAGCAGAATGATATATTAGTATCGTTATTGGTAAGTGCATAAAAAGCATAATTTTTCAAAATTGGCCCCCCAATTCAAAAATGTGCACTCACGTTGAAAAAATCTTATCCGTAAACGCTATGTCACATAGTTTCTACATGGCTCGTGAACTTCGAATCACGTGTTCTCAAAAAACAGATTTTACTGGTTGGTTCCCTTATGCTTCACAGCGTCCAGTTACCCTCAGATTACTCAGAAACCTGTCAGTTACCTTTGGTTCCTTTCAGTTACTTGGGTAACTGGCGGGATTCTGCGCATCGGAAAGTTAGTACGTTTTACGTCACAGTTATCAAAAAATTTTCACGCCATAAGCTGCTAGGGAATACTTACTTCTAGATGAGACATTTTTAAAAAGATTTCCTTCAGTAATACCTGAGAACACAGGTGAGGAAAAATCGAGACTTGTCTTTGTAATATATATTACATTAATCTCTCTAGTGAATGAAAAATGAAGCAAAAAAGTATTTGTAAAATGAAAATTCGATAGTAAAAAAACGACACATGGCTTAAGTTTTGAACACATAAAGCCCTACAAAAGGACTTGTGAAGTAAAAGTTCAATAATAAACAAACGCAACATGGCCTGATCAACCGCAGTATGTACACTGAGACGCTTTTAGATGAAAGAAACCCTGATCGTTCTATATTCACGATGTGTTATATAAAATACTTCTTACTGGTCACACTGATCACACTAACACGCGTTTACAATGCCGGGGTAAGCGCGCGGAACACTCACACATACACACAGAGACAAAACAACTTTAAAGCTTTTATTACAGCTAAAGGAATGAACTTTTCCGCAATATTGTTTGTCATAAACCTTCTCGGGAACTCAGACTTTCATTTGAAACATTGTTGAAGGCAATCCGTTCAGTCTGCACAGAGATCATCGATCAAAACGTACGCTATATATAATAGATATACACGGAGGAAACATCTCAACGTTTGATATTAATTTATTCGACAAATACGTACTCTACGGGAAAATGTGTAATATAGTTTTTATGTATTTTTTCATTCTCTATCACATTTGTTTGAACATTTTTTTTATAAACTCAAATTTTAGCGAGATATAAGCAAAAAACTGTTTACGCCCCCCATTTTTGCCCCCTAGGGGACGACACCGGCGACGGATTCGTTGGGACTTTTAGTATGTTTTTCAGGACACATAATTAGACCAATGTACCAAGTTTCAGCTTTCTATGATTTTTTTCTTAGTTAGAACCTAATTCATGTGGACTATTGCCACATCTGGTTTCGCTTAAACTCATATAGCGTGTCCGAATATCGGACACTTCTCTACCCCGCATGATCAATGTTGTTAATTCCTTCTAAAAGGCATAAAATAAATACGCACCCCGTCGAAACAGCGAGGGTTGAGAAAGATTTTAGTTCGCTTCTCGAATTGCTTCATGATTCAAGCTTCTTACCTTTGCGTGTTCTTTTAATGGCTAATGGTTTAATTTTTCATATATCATGAATTTATGTGGTTAAACTTATAGACTATATTATATATCTCAATTTGCGTGTCCATTTAATCATTAGTAAACCATTTTAAACTCCGCCGGCCGGAGTCATTGGGAGTTTTTATTTCATATTTAAGAAAAGTACTCGGTCCACTTATTTCCCCCTTTCGGGAAATTTTTTGAGAAAGTTATTTAACAGCTATATTTCTGTTCAACTAAAAATTACTTTCGCCAAATTTGGACAGTGAATTAGTAAAGCCTTTAGCTATGATTGATGGAAAATGTGGACATATTTAAGCATATGTACATATTTTGAAAACTGTATTTCAAATTTGGAAATTTTCTAAAATTGAAAAAAAAAATTGTAAACGTGTTGATCCGTGAAATGCGTTTTTGGACATCTAGAACTTTACGTCAAGACCTCGCATATCCTTATGCCTAGATTCTGTTCGGTAAAATAACGAAAAATCAATCGTGAATGTGGCAGTGGGGAAACCTCGAAAAACCAAAACTGATCTCCTGAGACACAACGGCGCATTTCTGCGTGGTTGATCAAAATTGAAATGATCTGGGGCGAGGCTAGTCAAATCATAACTCTCCCCCTCTTCTGTTTCTTCTCCTTCATTTTCTGCCCAAGCTTCGGTTCGTTGACTCTTCTACCTAGAACTGCTACACGCAACTGAAAATCGAAAATGTAAATAACCGGGACTATAGGTTCTTCAGCATGAGAGAAACAGGTTCTATCGTCGGCCCACTAGTGCTCTTACTAATACTGTATAGGATTCAGTGAAGAGCGACAACTCGTGCATGCTACATGGCTGCACATTAAAAATATTACAGACAAAGCAGACGCAACAAGTTATTAACTAATTTTCGCGATAATGGGAAGCAATTTGAATAGATTGTTCGTACAAAAGAATATGAAATCGTACATTTTCGATTTTGTTTACATAATTAATGCGCCGAAAGATCAACAAAAAAGTGAATACCGGTACCTGACACCTGACTATGTCGAACTGTGTCAATAGGTGGTGAACTCTCATCAACAAAATTCCCAACAACACCGGGAATATCCTCATTCATTCGATATTACGAAACTTCTGTCAGTTTTTACCGGGCAATCTCCCGTTTTATCGTTTTTGGCTACTTAAATGATGGATGAGAGTTGAACATCTTCCTGAAGCAATTTCGCTTGTTGGCAAAATTGAGTTCCCTTTTATGGAATCTCCTGAGTGTTGAAGACTGTTTGCTTCTGCTTGCCGGTCTTGTAGTTCGTGAAGTTGGCTGCAAACTAGTCTCCTTTTCCGAAAAAAAACTGGCTTCGGTACGCCCCTGTCATAAGGTGCAGCATTAATGTGTCAAAAATGATGTAAGTAACCGAGCAAGACATTATTGACAATGTATTTGAAGATGTAGACGGCTGAAGGTCATAGCGCCAGTCAAAAGAATCGCGCTAAACTTGAAGATGAAACTTGGGCCAGCGGGAGTTCGTTAATTTGTGTCAGAACGTAGATAATAATCACTGGCAGATCGAAAAACCGTGAATGAGAATGAATGAATGAAAAACTGACAGTAACTAAAAGTGTAAATTTTACATCCACTAACGGAGAGTTACGGTTATTAACTGTATCATTGAACTTGACGACGGAGTCACTTTACCAGTCAAATTGGGGACGGACTAAATGATTTTCTTGAAAATTGTTGGGAATGTTCTCTCGAGTATTCACAAAAAGTTTTTACCACCTTTTGGATTTGTAATTTTTCAGTGGCTTCTACCACCCCCTTCCCTAATTTAGTTTTTCTAACATTTTCGAAAAATACCAAGCTTATGAAAAAGGTTTTTTTACAGACATTATTTTACAACAGATTTTTCATATAATTGACGTCTTACGCTTTTTTGTATGTATCCCCTTCCCACTCACCCCATACACCCCTAACGTTATAACGAAGAAGTTGAAAATATCTCTCTGTAGAGCGCGCACGCACACACACACACACACACACACACACACACACACACACCTATACGGAATAACCGTACAAAGGGAGGTCCTCCGGTGTAACCGTACGTTATGGGGTCTCTTGAAAAAGCGCTTTAAAATGCTGTTAGAACGTTGGCGACACTGTACACACCAGAATATCGGTGTTTTTCTACAAAACCGCTAACACTGATTTCACTTACACTCAAAAATAAAGAATAGAGAAAAACCGTACGTTATGAGGTCTCACGTGTGTGTATGAAATACACCCGTGAATGCGGAACTGGACGGCGTTGTGGGGTCAACCGTTTTAGCTGTATTTCCGAAAATCATGTACGTTCTGAGGCCATTTTTGATACACAATGTGCAACGTTGCCGCTTAGGACAACATTCCAGACACCGAACTAAATACGCGAAAAACTCATACATTTTTTGAACCGCAGCGACTAACAGCGTGGCCTGTCGTTACAGTTAACTCATATTGGTAAGGATGTGTATAGTCCGATAATGTATTTGATGTGTGTTCGTGGGCCGTTATCATTAATTTTAACCAGTGGCGTCGCTGGAAAATTTTTTGGGGGTAATTTTATCAGTAGTGTTCGCCCACATTCATCTGCGTTGGTGGTTTTTTTTTTGGGGGGGGGAGGGGTGTAGTATGTTGTATTAAAGTGTTTAACAGTCATTTAGGTCATTTATTTTCAAAATTTAAGAATCAGCAAATTATATCTTGAAAGAGGAAACAAAGAATTTAGAATTGGAAGATTCTATTATAATTACCAGGGCTGCAATTTTTATGCGAATGTATACTCGTATTTTTATCTATGGCGTATAGGTATAAGTATCAAAAGATGTTCACGAATCACAGAATTCTGAGTCAATGAAGCAGCACTTCATCATGCATATTTCACATATTTTGGCATTTACCGCGTATTTTGCACGAATTATGCTTATTTTTCAATTTCTTCCTCACAAAAAATTATTTTTGTAATGTTGAGAATGATGTCCGACTCCAAAAAAAAATTGTGAAGACCTAATGGTTAATGAATTAGTAGACAAGCTTTTAGAAAAATATGTTCTTTTGCATGTGAGATAGCGTTTCTCTTGCCTGCATAACATTCATCAATCACCAAGAAATTACGAATAGGTGCATTATCCCCTGGGTGCATCTCCTATTAAAAGAAGATTGGACTCTTAAGGAGATACTTGGCTGGATCATTTTAAACTATGATAAAAATTGTCTCAGTGTATCCAATTTAATTTTTCTTTTGAAACAATATACCCAATACCCATATTTATTTACATATTTACGCATATCTTACAATTTTGACGCATATTTTCGGCATATTATTTAGACTGAATTCAGTGCATAAAATATGCGCATATTTCGCTATTTTTTGTGCATAAAAATTGCAGCCCTGATAATGACCATAAATCGAAATATCAGCTTACAAGAGTCTTCGCATGTATGACATGCTCAGGTGAGTCGGGTGTGAGACGTGATCCTCATGCGCGTATCAAGGTAGGTGAGCTCAATAAGGCCCTGGTTTAAGGTCTTGGCTCTCCAGACTTTCATGTACGTAAGTGATTTCATGTTTTTCCTTCTTCGTGTTATAGTCGTCGACTGCAATATTTAAAAAGTGGCTAGCTTGAAATTTTTCTAGACTGCTCTACGTTCCTCAGAACTTCTAATAAAAATACCCCTTTTTCCAAACTTGATAAATCCAGCCCACCAACGAAGGCTGGGCCACCTAATACCTAATAAGCCTGACCTGAAATTCGATAAATAAAATGTTAAGCAACTAGGAATTTATGAGTAAGTTATACGTGAAATGATGAATCAATTGATCGTACCAGGCTGGGCCTTATTAGGTTACATAACACTATTTTTCGTGAGTATCGCATACTCAGTTCCAAATTGCTCAAATTTCACTTTTCTGGCGTCAATCGTTAACCAACTACAACTACAACAACTGTCCAATGTTTGATTTCTGGATAGATTCCATTTGACTAACATAATACTCGTAAATCCTCCAAGTTACATAAAAAACATTCATTTTGGAATTAAGATGAGTGCTTGGTAGAATACACGACAGTGACCCCACAGCGATAGCAAAAATTCAGGTGTGTGACCTCCCAACGGCCACGAAATACAGAGACCAATACACTCAATTTTTAATGACCCTTAATACGAGGTAAAGAGCTTTCTTATTGCGAATTGTGACTAAACAGTGTACTGATAATGATTGAGTGCAAACTCACAGACCATTCTATCTCCCCAAACATTTGAATGCCTTCCCAAAGTCCTCAGTGGAAAAAGTGAAACCACCTCCATGTGATAGAAGTGACCCCACAACGATAGGAAAAATCCAGGCGTGTGACCTCCCAACGGCCACAGAATACGGAGACCGATGCACTCAGATCATTATCACCCTCAATACGAGGAAAAGTGCTTTCTTACAGCGAATTGAGACCCACCAGTGTACTGATAATAACTGACTACAAACCCAGAGACCATTCTAACTCTCCGAACATTTGAATGTCCTCCCAAAGTTCTCAGTGGAAAAAGTGAAACCACCTCCATGTGATAGAAGTGACCCCACAACGATAGCAACAATCCAGGTGTGTGACCTCCCAACGGCCACAAAATACAGAGACCAATACACTCAGTTCTTAACCACCCTTAATACAAGGTAAAGTGCTTCCTTATTGCAAATCAAGACTAACCAGGGTACTGATAATAACTGAGTAAAAACTCAGTGACCATTCTACCTCTCCAATCCTTGCAATGTCCTCCCAGAGTCCTCAGTGAGGAAAGTGAATGCACTTCCATGTGATAGAATCAAGTGGCCCCACAGCGATAGCAAAAATTCGGGTGTGTGACCTCCGAACGGCCACAGTATACGGAGACCGATACACTCAGATCTTTATCACCCTCAATACGAGGAAACGTGCTTTCTTACAGCGAATTGAGACCAACCAGTGTACTGATAATAACTGACTACAAACTCACAGACCATTCTATCTCCCCAAACATTTGAATGCCTTCCCAGAGTCGTCAGTGGAGAAAATGAAGGCACTTCCATGTGACAGAAGTAAGGGTCCCCACAGCGATAGTAAAAATTCAGGTGTGTGACCTCCCAACGGGCACAAAATACAGAGACCAATACACTCGGATCTTATACACCCTCAATACGAGGTAAAGTGTTTTCTTACTGCAAATTGACGCTAACCTGGGTACTGATAATAACTGAGTACAAACTCACAGACCAGTATACCTCTCCAATCCTTTCAATGTAATCCCAGAATCCTCAGTGGAAAAAGTGGAAGCACCTCCATATGATAGAAGTAAGTGACCCCACAGCGATAGAAAAAATTCAGGTGTGTGACCTCCCAACGGCCACAAAATACAGAGACCGATACACTCAAATCATATTCACTCTCAATACGAGGTAAACTGCTTTCTTACTGCAAACTGAGACTAACCAGTCTACTGATAATAACTGAGTACAAACCCACAGACCATCCTAACTTTCCGAACATTTCAATGTCCTCCTAGAGTCCTCAATGGAAACAGTGAAACCACCTCCATGTGATAGAAGTGACCCCACAGCGATAGGAAAAATCCAGGTGTGTGACCTCCCAACGGCCACAAAATACAGAGACCAATACACTCAGTTCTTAACCACCCTCAATACGAGGTAAAGTGCTTTCTTACAGCGAATTGAGACTATCCAGTCTACTGGTAATAACTGACTACAAACTCACAGACCATTTTATCTTCCCAAACATTTGAATGCCTTCCCAGAGTCCGCAGTGAAGAAAATGAAAGCACTTCCATGTGACAGAAGTAAGTGACCCCACAGCGATAGCAAAAATCGAGGTGTGTGACCTCCCAACGGCCACAAAATACAGAGACCAATACACTCGGATCTTAATCACCCTCAATACGAGGTAAAGTGCTTTCTTACTGCAAATGGAGACTAACCATGGTACTGATAATAACTGAGTACAAACTCACAGACCATTCTACCTCTCCAATCCTATCAATGTCCTCCCAGAGTCCTCAGTGGAAAAAGTGAAAGCACCATGTGATAAAAGTAAGTGACCCCACAGCGATAGCAAAAATCCAGGTGTGTGACCTCCCAACAGCCACAAAATACAGAGACCGATACACTCAGATCATAATCACTCTCTATACGAGGAAAAGTGATTTCTTACTGCAAATCAAGACTAACCAGGGTACTGATAATAACTGAGTACAAACTCACAGACCATTCTACCTCTCCAATCCTTGCAATGTCCTCCCAGAGTCCTCAGTGGAAAAAGTGAAAGCACCTCCGTGTGATAGAAGTAAGTGACCCCACAGCGATAGCAAAAATCCAGGTGTGTGACCTCCCAACGGCCACAAAATATGGAGACGGATACACTCAGATCATTATCACCCTCAATACGAGGAGAAGTGCTTTCTTACTGCGAACTGAGACTTACCAGTCTACTGATAATAACTGTGTACAAACCCACAGACCATTCTAACTCTCCAAACATTTGAATGGGTTCCCAGAGTCCTCAGTGGAGAAAATGAAGGCACTTCCATGTGACAGAAGTAAGTGTCCCCACAGCGATAGCAAAAATTCAGGTGTGTGACCTCCCAACGGCAACAAAATACGGAGACCGATACACTCAGATCATTATCACCCTCAATACGACAAAAAGTGCTTTCTTACAGCGAATTGAGACTAACCAGTCTACTGATAATAACTGAGTACAAACCCACAGACCATTCTACCTCTCCTAACATTTGAATGTCTTCCCGGAGTCCTCAGTTGAGGAAGTGAAGGCATTTCCATGTGACAGAAGTAAGTGGCCCCACAGCGATACCAAAAATTCAGGTGTGTGACCTCCCAACGGCCACAAAATACGGAAACCGATACACACGAATCATAATCACCCTTAATACGAGGTAAAGTGCTTTCTTACTGTAAATCAAGACTAACCAGGGTACTGATAATAACTGAGTACCAACTCACAGACCATTCTAACTCTCCTAAAATTTGAATGTCTTCCCAGAGTTCTCGGTGAAGGAAGTGAAGGCCCTTCCATGCGACAGAAGTAAGTGTCCCCACAGGGTTAGCAAAAATTCAGGTGTGTGACCTCCCAACGGCCACAAAATACGGAGACCGATACACTCAGATCATTATCACCCTCAATACGAGGTAAAGTGCTTTCTTACTGCGAATTGAGACTAACCAATGTACTGATAATTACTGAGTACAAACCCACAGACCATTCTAACTCTCCTAACATTTGAATGTCCTCCCAAGTCCTCAGTGGAAAAAGTGAAAGCACCTCCATGTGATAGAAGTAAGTGACCCCACAGCGATAGCAAAAATCCAGGTGGGTGACCTCCCAACGGCCACAAAATACAGAGACCATTACACTCAGTTCTTTTCGACTCGACTTAGTGTAAATTTATGATAATAATAGTAATAACAATAATTTAATACACCTCCAATATGATTCAACTCTAATATGATTCAACTGTATTAATTAATTGTAATAATCAACTGTGATTAATCAACCTTTCAACGCTCTGCTCAAACTCTGCTTTTCCCTACCTGTTAGGATAGACCCCGCCTGTGACGATAATTGGGACGCATTTGAGTGTGCGGCTCGCCCCCTGTAGTGGGTTTCGGCCCCCTCATTGGTCCACGTACTACTATGAAATATATCTCCATTGGTCCACGTGTGACCATGGACGTACAAGACGGAACCCAGTGGGGGAAGTCCAGTTCTCGAATTTGGATCGGTCGCGAGCCACCAAGACCTCGCATTCTGTTATTGTGCTCCATGCTGCACGTTATTGTGCTCGGTTTTCTGACGTTACTGTGTAGTAGTACTGCATACCTATTACCTGTGCTCGTTTTGTTGTGTTTCTCTTTCCGAAATGGAAATGAATACTACTACGGATCAAGCCAGACGATTTTATTATTTACTACCACTTATATTTACATTTTGTTTGAGAAGTCGCATTTTCCTATGGTCGTCGTTCGTTTTGTGTGTTCTACAAGCCTTGTGTCACTATCCGGTGGTGGTGCACTCGGTAAATTGAATTCTACAGGAATTTACGTCTCCTCTCTTGGTGTGTACTACATGCCTTGTGTTACCACCCGGTGGTGGTGCACATTATTTCACGCGAGGTAAAGTGCTTTCTTACAGCGAATTGAGACGAACCAGTGTACTGATATTAACTTGAGTACAAACCCACACACCATTCTAAGTCTCCAAACATATGAATGTCTTCCCGAAGTCCTCAGTGGAAAAATTGAAAGCACCTCCATGTGATAGAAGTAAGTGATCCCACAGCGATAGCAAAAATTCAGGTGTGTGACCTCCCAACGGCCACAAAATACAGAGACCAATACACTCGGATCATAATCAATCACCCTCAAATTCCCTAAATGTGCACATAGATTGTTCTTGTTTAACACGGCAGTATTGGATACGTGACGCAATCAGTGGAATATGCTTTTTAATACGGGAAGCGTAAGACAATTTTTCCGGATCCTTTATTTCAATTTTCAGTGTTATGCATGCAGGAAAATCGATAACTCGAGGATCCTTACCGATAGGTAGTCGATTAGAGGCAAGCTTATCAATTTAAATATATTTTGGATAGATTTTTTGAGAGGTCTTACTCGGATATGACGAAGGGAAAAAATCTTGTAGACGACGAAGGAATATTTTGTGTATAAATTGACTGTAGGCAGCCAGTATTTTGAAAAAATTTAATACTGAGCACGTTTGTATATTCTACAGTGTTGGCTTGCTACAAGTATGCGGTTATTCAATACTTGTGATAATTGCTTCACAGTTTATTACTGTAGTCTACAAAGGAAAATTTAGAGTACGGAAAGTCGATTTTCAGTTAAAACAACATTTTGTATAACCATATGAACTTCGGAATTTTTGGAAATTATTTTGTGGACGAGACATAACTTCCTTCTAACTATAAGGATTCAGGGTTTCTACTTTTTTTCCTGAAACGAATGTCACCCACAATAAGCACTATAAAAATGTGCAAACTACGAAGGAATAAAAGTGGTTACACAACTTCAACGTAGCTGGTAGACCCTCTTGAGGGGTCAAAATTTTGGGCAGCGTCCTAAATGACTTGCACAATAAACATTCCACATAAATTTTTTATTAGAAATGTCTGTTTGTGTGATGCGTTTTTAAGGAAAATCCGTGAGTGGTTACATAGACGATGATGGAATTTTGACCGTAATTTCACAGTTTGGGGATGCTAGTTAGCTATATGTCAGGTTATGTATTTTGAACTTTTTGGTTGATTGACATGATAGAAGAGATTTACACTTATCTCACAAAAAAAAAATTATTTTCTAACATTCTTAGTTTTTTTGACAAATATTGAAATATTGGGAGAATGACCCATGTATAACCCATGCTGATACTTCAGTCGATGAACTGTGGATTCTCAGACTTTGTAGTATCATGATTCTACTCATTTTGGAATTAAGAGTGAGTGCTTGGTAGAATACAAGATAGTGGCCCCACAGCGATACCTAAAATAATTCAGGTGTGTGACCTCCCAACGGCCGCGAAATACAGGCACCAATACACGCAATTTCAAATTAGCTTTACAAGCCCGTTCTTAATCCGATTTCAGAGTAAACCACTACTCGCGAACTTCACTCCACAATTTGCGACCTTCGCAACGTCCTCCATAGGTATAGAGGAATGGTGAGAATTGGCAACGTGGGGCCTCACTGCGTCGGCGTTTTCACCGAGGCCTCAGAACGTTGTAGTAATGCGAATACTTCTGAGAGTCTTTACACCTGGTGATACACAAAGTGTATAGCGGAAAAATAGTCATAGGGGGGACTTTTTCCAGAACAAATCGGGATCAAGCTCTAGGCTATTATTTTGGCCCAAAGTATCGAAAAATCTGGTTAAAACGTTGTGGGGTCCTAGCCGAAGACCTCACAACGAAAATGGACCCCACAACGCCGGTGTTCAGCGGACGCAAGACCTCCCTTTATACGGTTATTCCGTGCACACACACACACACACACACACACACACACATATATACATACATGCATCGCGTATGAAGGTCGGACCTCGACGTGGTTAGTATGTTGGTCGGACCCAAAAAAACTCCTTCATTTTCATAGTTAGAAGAATGGTTGTTATATCTCCTTGTTTCTCCCAGAACGGCAAACATTTCCGCTGAATTAGAATTTCGTTACACAGAACCATTCTGAAAACCCGCAGTAGTATATTGGTCGGACCTTCCGTGTGTATAATACCTGTGTAAAACATCAAGGAATTCCTACGTTCGTCGGACTCGAGTGTGTGACAATTTGAAATTTCACGTTTGCTGGTAAGACTTAAATTTCACACCTTGTGAGTTTGGAAAGATAGTTGGTCGGACCAAAATGCGACGTTGCCACTGAATGTTAAACAGCACTTATTAGGATGGCAAATATTTTTCATTGAATTGGAATTTTGTTACACAGAACAGTTCTAAAAAACCCCATGGTCGAACGTTACGTGTGTAAAACGCTAAGAAATTCCTACGTTCATCGGACTCTAGGGTGTAACAATTTGAAATTTCACTGTGCTGGTAGGACTTCCACACCTCGTGAGTTTTGAACGATAGTTGGTCGGACTGAAATGCGACGCTGGTACAGTGGTACATGTGCATTTGTGCATAGATAGTAGCAGTCGGAAACCCGATGTGCGAAATTCGATGGAGTAAGTAGAGGCTCGGCGTTACTGTTTACGTCAGGTGTCTGTACTTTGTGTCTGTACTAATTTTGAAGAGGGAAAAAAATGATCTGATCTCCGATCTATTTTAAGTAAAAATTATGATCGAAAGATCAAAGATCGCGGAAAAAAATGATCTTCGACCTTGAATCATATTAAGATCAGATCATTCCCATCTCTGGTTATAAAAGGTCTCCAAGTGGACCGCCTCCAGAACTTAATAGTCCAGGAGATATACGACGAAAAATTGCATTTATTTGGACTAATTTCTATGGAAGAGTTTTTTGCGGGATTCTGTACTGAAAGGAGTCCTTATTAACATACCAAAATTACATTTATTTGGACTAATTTCTATGGAAGGCTTTTTTCCGGGATTCTGTACTGAAAGGGGTCCTTATTAACATACAAAAAGACTCACTCCGTACCCTGCGTACATCATGTGCTACAGCGAAAAATTCCGCCGCCGCGTTTTCTAATTATCTCGTGAAATATTGTGTATTTCGGGAAAGTAGTTATTACAAAAAATGTTCCGCATAAAATACCCTATCGAAATAGTCAGTATCCTTTTTCCAAGAAACCTTTTCAACCCCATAAATGAAGTAATATTTTGTGCACCGCTATATTCGATTATTTAGACTGCAGTGACTATGTTCCACGTTATATGTGCGTTCCATTTTATAACTCCAATTTAAAAGGTCACTCATTGGCGAGGGTGCCAACAAAATAAGAGAGGTGCAGATTGAAATTAAAAACCGTAATTTTACGAGGTTGAAACAAGTTCTTGGATAAAAATTATAATAACCACTTCGATAGGAAATTTTATGCGGAACATTGTATGTAATGGCTTTTTTTCCCAAAAAATAAGATATTTCGCGAGATAACTGCAAAAAACGCCGCAGCGGGACATATTTCACGCTAGAGCACGCAATACACGCAGGGTACGGGGTGGGACTTTTAGTATGTTAATAAGGACTTCTTTCACTACAGCATCCCGCAAAAAAAACGTCTATAGGAATTAATCCAAATAACTCCTAGGCTAGACAGGTGGGTATGCAAACACATTCATAAGCTTGACGTAGCTTGTAAAAAAAATTTTTTTTACTGTATGACGCAATTTAGGTGTGATGCTTCTGGTTTCCAAAAAAACCGCGTTACTAGACATATGTATGCCCACTTCCACAATTAAATGCCGCTCTTAACTCGAAAATTATTAAAATGAACTTAATTAGCGCTCTTTGGAAGGTTAATCTTCAATTTTTTTTTAAACTTAAATTACGTCAATTTAGACTCGAATTCAGTGGCTGATCTATGAGGGTGTTTTGGGGTTCGGACACCCTCCTTCGGGCCGAAGAGTAAAAACACCCGCTTGAGTTTTGAGCTTTTCTCCTGTTTTCGAGTATCTGCAGCACTACAGTCTACAATATTCATTTCAAAACGATTTAATCGCATTATGAAACTTGTCTTCAGAAACTACTTAAAATTACATTCATCTTGGTTTTTAGGGGGGCGGGGGGAGATGGAACAAGTTTTATTTTCAAAACACCCTCCTTGGAAAATCTCTATAGATCCACCACTTGCTCGAATTCCCCGAGTATCTTAATCTCGGGGTCAGAAAAAATCCCATGCGGTCTTTTCCACTTTTGCTTGGTCTATTGACGTAAAATCGGCGGGGTAGCTAGGGAGGCAGGCCCCATAAACTTTGTTTGCCCTCCCCCCCTCAATGGAACAAGCCGAGTTTAGAGCAGGTTATTCAACCGTCGACCATATATCTTTACACTCAATCAAGTTTTGGAAAAAACAGGGGAGTATAATTTATGCCACTATGTCTCTTGTTTATTGATTTCAATAAAGCATTCGACTCGGTGGAATACTGGGCAGTATGGGATGCTATAGAAAAACAGAGGGTGGAAAGAGATGTAGTGAGAGTACTGAGGGGAAATGTACATAAAAACAACAGCATACGTAAGGTTGGGCAGAGTGGGAGAAGAATTTAAAATACAAACAGGAGTGAAGCAGGGGGACACTCTGTCTCCCAACCAGTTCATTACTGTACTGGAAGGGATATTTCGGAGGACTAAACTGGGAGAAAAAAGGCATAAGGATAAATGGTCGATGGCTGAATAACCTGCGATACGCAGATGGTATTGTGCTGCTCAGTAATGAAATAGAGGAATTACAAGCGATGGCAGAAGAACTCAATACCGAAAGTAGAAGGGTGGGACTGTCAATGAACATCACAAAAACCAAGCTGATGTCAAATACTCAGGAGAGAAAATTAAAGGCGGGGTACCGAAATCGAAAAAGTGAAGGAATATAATTATTTAGGGCAAACGGTAGCTTTTGAAACTGGAGCTGAGGGCAAGAACCGAGAAAGCCTGGAAAAGTTTCTGGGCCCACAGAGCGATGCGAAAGGGTAACTTACCACTAACGGAAAAAATAAAAATACTGGACCAATGTATGATAGCCACCCTCACCTACGGAGCACAAACCTGGTCTTTGACTAAGGCACAATACGACAGGCTTGAGGGTGACACACTTCAGGATGCTCCGTAGTACGACGGGAATACGCATCATAAAGATAGAATAAGTCTGAAAGAAATACTTAAAAGAACGGGCTCGAAAGATACTGGAGAGAGAATTTAGGACTCGCAGGGCATATGGTGAGGGGCATAGAAAAATGGGGAAAGGCGACAGAAGAATGGTCACCTAGAGAATGTAAAAGAAAAAAGGGTAGACCACCTACAAGATGGAGAGACGAGATTACGAAGGAATTTGGGATACTGTAGGGAAGAGTGGGAAGGGACAGGTTATGGTGGAAAAAGTCGATGGATGCCAGTGCCCGGGAATGGGTGCATTCGACGTCACAACGGCCCCCCACACTCTGGGGCCTAATATATGTACGACGAATTAAGGCTGTAAAATAAAAATAATAAAATTTTACACTGAAACGTAAAAATTGCTCTTCACGCATAGAGGCACAACACTGGTTATAGGTCTCTACTTGAGCCTCAAACGTTCGTTTTCGTAGACCGGGTTCAAATACAAAGCAGCCACACTTTTTTGGCTCCCTGGATGTAATTCACGTAGTTCTAAACTTGCTACGCGCATTCTACATTATACATCTATTCTACCGGTACATCGGTATTCTACGCGTAGACACAGAATCGATTATTCTACGCGTAGACGCACAACCCTGATTGAAACCATAAGGAACTTGAAATGGGGCTGGGCATGACACGTCGCAAGAGCCCCCCCCCCCCCACAAGGTGGGCCTACCAAGCGACCTTTTGGTTTCTGAGTCATAGGAAAAGAGATAGAGGTAAGTTTTGAGATCTAGGTGGAGGAACGAAATCATGAGCGTTGCTGGGGAGGGGGAGCGACGGGTAATACTCCCTCCCCCCACCCAAAAAAAAATCAAAATTAAAAGGCCAATAATTATAACTCGTAGTTATAAAAAATTTGTAAACGAATTAATGCCATGTGATACCGCAATTATTAGTACCGTACGACGCACACTTGACTCGCAATACACATACACACCATCTATATCTTCATTTCTTCACCCGCATGTGACATAGAAATTCCAGGTATCAGCTGAAGCTAACATTGCACATACCTTGGTCGGACATTAAATTTTTGGCAACACTGTATGTTAAAGTCCGACCAAGGATATTCAATTTAGACAAAAATAAAAGTCTGACCACCATACTACCCAGACAAGCCGGCAGAAGCCCCTTCACACACTATGTGTAAGTGTGATATGTTTTGCCATCAGTCGTCTAGTCGGACATTTTGAAGAAGAATGTTTCCAAAATATGCTCTGCATAAAATTAACCGTAGATTTCGAAAATGATGCTAAAACGAAGGTCGGACTCAGCCATAGTCCGACCAACGTTTTTAGTCCGAACAACGTCGGTCAGGGGTCATGTGTGTGTCCGACCAACATACGCAATGCGTACACACGCCAGACACTCGCGTATTAACTCACGCCTCATGAAGAGAATAACTTTTTTCTACATTTTTTGTCGTATTTTAGAGGTTTTTGAAAGAAGTATATATGAGTGTAAATTTTGCATGTCGCTGCATCCCTCCTTCCACTGCAATCCATCTCAGAATTTTTTCGTCTCACTCAGCGGCCACCCCTAAAAAAAATCGTTAATTTTAAAGGACTGAATTGTGTGTCCTTGATTTCACAGCGCATTATTATCTCTATCGAAAAAGACTGGAATGAGCAAAATCTAAAAACAAGAAAATCAAAAATATTAAAAAGGAATCACGGATTTCAAATCTCTGTGTTTAGTTTCTAAAATCAAGTGATTTTTATTTAAATGATTTTGATTTTGTAATTTTTTTCCTTTTTTTTTCATGGGTCTTGTGATTTTAGAATTATAAATAAATTTCCAAAATCTTGTTTCTGCTTGCTAATGGTGGCAAAATACTCGTATTTATCATAAAAGAAATAATTTAATGATTCTGATTTTGATTTTCGTGAATTCTATGGTTAATTAAATATCATTGATTTTAAAGTATTTGGTTTGTATTTTGAAATCTACTGTTTTTTTTTTAATGCAATGATTTTAATTTTTTATTTTATTTTTTGTGACTTTAGATCTTACGATCACAAAAATTACAAAATAATGTTTTTGCTCACAATTTTAGTATATTTAAAAGAAAGGGGAGAGCCGGGGGGTTTTCATCTTGATTTTTGTAGTGTTTTTTTCGCCCACCTCCGAAAAGCACTTGAACTAGATCTTCATTAAGACTGAAATTATTGAACTTGAAGCGTTAAAAATTGAAATTATTTAAATTTATCGCTCCGGAAATTCTGAAAAAATTTAAATGAGTACGATATTAAACATTCTTGTTATCGAAATAAGATAGATACGTATGTATTTGTATTTTTATCTTATCTGGAAAATTGACACATAACCACAGATAATATCCTTGGCTGTGGGTAGTTGTGATGTGTCATTCTACATGGTTGTGATGAAGTACGAGTAGGGAGTAGGTGTAATTATTTCATGCTACACCAGATTTCCTGTACTCAGATATAGGCAAGGCATAAAATCAAACGTATCAAAATGATCTTGAAATATTATTCGATTTTTGATTTAAATGATCGTGATGTTGTTGTATCTAATCGCCAAATGATTTACGAGCATCATCTAAGATCAAAAATATCATAAAAATCGGGTGGAAATGGTGATTTAAAGATCCTCAAGATCAAAAAGATCGCGAGATCATAATCTTTTCCATGATCTAGGATATCTCTTTATTTGTAATATTTTTAACTTTTTGATCTTATGACCATGATCTTTCATTTTGAATTCGTTAATAATCTTCCCTGTCTCTGCCTGCCCTGTATTTGTGTGTTTATGTTTTTGAATGAAGCTTCGCCTTCAAATCTTGAATAGATTATTCTAACGACAGGTGCGCATTGACTTGCCTATCGAAACTGAAAATGGCAGTCGAACTGATTCATAAATTTAAACGACTGTAATCATTTTCAAATGTTTTGTACTAACAATTTTTATTTTTCGATTAGCGCCTGTATTGGTCCAAAATGCCGATTTAAATTTTGATAAAGCAAGGTTGTGCTTACTCTGGAATTCAGCATGCAATATCTGATTGCGTAAATTTTTTTGATTTCAGGACTGGTCATTCAAACGGTAGCATATTAATTAACGGCCATCCTCGAAATCTAGAAAAATTTCGCAAACTTTCTAGGTATATAATGCAAGAAGATTTGCTGCAACCGAAAATGACTGTATTCGAGAATATGAAAATAGCCTCGCATTTGAAATTGGGTACCACAGTACCTGGCAAAGAAAAATACCGAAAAGTAACCAGATATTTTCGTTATAATTTTTTGTCATTCTCACCGATTCTCAACAGTTATTCTTGAATGTTTAAATTAATTTCGTTTAATATGATTTTTACAGATTGAAGAAATCATGGATTTGTTGAGGTTGGGGAAAACGAAAAATACCATGACCAACTGCTTGTCTGGTGGTGAAAGAAAACGCGTATCAATCGCTCTAGAATTGATCAACGATCCACCCGTTATATTTTTAGATGAACCGACCACGTGAGTACTCGAATGCTTAATGCACGTTGCAGATTGCTCCTTTCACTTGAGCAATTTTAGAAACGGGGTATGAGAAAGGACCCAGGATACACCTCTGAGAATCGCGTCGGATATGAGTTTTTTCTCGTCCACTATCTCAGTTGAATATTTTTTTAAAGAAAATCGAGTCCTGTGTTAGTTCGATTATTTAGCTTATTCGCAGTTTTCAAGGTTTCTCAGTTGCATTCTGAAATTATTTTTATCACAGTTTTGGCTCGATTTGTGCTCTGATAGTCGATTCTGAAATGATTAGATTTGGACTATCGTCGCCAGAGGGACCTGGGGACATTTTTCCTCCTGGATTTTACAAAATTGCATTATTTCTACCAATTAACATTCAATTATAGTATTATCTTCCATGCTCTATTTTTTTCATTTTAATTGTTTATTTATTTGATTTTTTTTGCAGTGGTTTGGATGATGTAGCAAGTGTTCAGTGTATCTCCCTGTTGAAAATGATTGCAAAAGGAGGACGAACTGTAATATGCTCGATTCACACGCCTAGCGCTAGAATATTTTCAACTTTCGACCACGTTTACATTATGGCAGATGGACAGTGTGCTTATGCGGGGTTAGGAAACGACGTGGTTCCATTTCTTTCCACATTTAATTTACACTGCCCCACGCACTACAATCCTGCGGATTTTGGTCAGTATATCACACAGATATTGTAGTGTGAATATATTACGTAAAATCTTGACGTAGACAGAGATAGTTTACTAATTATTGTGTAATAAGGAACTTGTACAAGGTATCCGTTCGTGTAAATACGCGGAGCATATCTGCTATATTTATGATGTTGAATAGACGATGACCTGTCAATTTTCTCTGTTCAAATAGTAATTGAAGTGTTGAATCACGAGTATGGAGATCATACAGAGAGAATGATAATGGCTGTGGAAAACGGGAGACGCTATCGGTGGAATACACCGGTCACGAGTTACAAAAATGCTCACAATGAGCTTAAAAATTTTTATGGTAAGTCGTGAGCAATAAGTAAATTGAGGAAACTATTGGCTTATCTCCACCGGAGTATTTCGTTTTTTGAGTAGAACATTAACTCTGCTTTGTTTTTGCTCAGCTTATTACTCAAATTCGGAAGCGATATTTCTCAGTTTACTCAGAAATTCTTTGAAGCGCTTGTGCTTTATTTGTTCTGTCATGTACCTTCACGTATTTTCTTTCCACCCCGTTAAAAAATTGAGTTGGGGATGGAGAAATGCTAGCGTCTCGAGAATTGAGGCCCGAAAATGATCTCATTCGCGTGTAGTTTACATTTTGACCCACAAAAATTTGAGTAAGCCGTATTTTCTTATTTGTATGTACTTTGCTCGTTTCCGAATATTCTTCTATTCTTATATTCTGATTGATCGCCTTAAAGACGGGGGCTCGTTTCATTATTGGCGATTTTATGGGAGTACTGTTCTCTTGAAAAAATGGCCACGAAAAATGTCCCACTTTTTTCTCGAAAAGTTGAGTGTTTTGGAACCAAAAAAACAAAAGTAATGATATCATTGGATGGAAAAATTTCCCCCCTCCCCCACCAGTGGCTTCATAAAATTAACGGTTGTACCATTTCTTCAAATTGAACCATACTTCTCAGTTTTAAATTTAGATTCAAAAATGAGCGTACTCCTCAGTTTTCAATCTAGATCACAGTGTTCATTTTGTTGTTCTTATGTATACAAACCGGTGCAGGTACTAGGTACGTATGTTTCGATTCAGTCCACCGTTTTCGAATTGCCACCCAAAAAGGTCTCGTTCTTTCGTGTTTTTTCCCCTTTATTACTTTCCGATGTACTTCCATTCTTTTCGTTAATACTCCACCCCCTCGCTCAGTGGCTCGTATTTTCGACCAGCCATCCTCAGCATTCCAGGATCTGAACCCAAAATCCTCCCATTCGTTTATGGTTTAATCGTCGCCTATAAACTAGGAGCACATATTTCGAAGCAGCCGCCCCTCAAGTATGAATTTTTAAACTAAAATTACGGTCTCACTGTAGGCCTGCGTCTTTGAATGAGGGGATGACGTACAAACAAAAAAATGATGTGCTTCCGAGCACCAAAGAATGCATGGGGGAGGCGGAGTAAAGAAGGTAATTAGTTAAAATTTGTGACCTTATACGCGATGTGCGAGGAGGTTAATAATACTTATAAAAAAAGAAACCTGTAAGTACATTCGAGTGCATAATCAAGTTCGAATCAGTGAATCTATTTTTAGGTCAAATACAAATGTGAGAGAGGGGGCTGATATTTCTCAAACCCCTCGCGTAATTCTCCTCGAATGAAAGCGTTGTAAACTAAATGAGTGGGAGTATATTGAAGTACTCACGAATCATTAATGATCGAAACCACGACGTACCCAAATAAGATGAGCCCGTTAGTTAACAAAATCGATTATCACTTGCCAAAATAGGATCGTTAGTTTGAAATATGCAGGTTTTTTTTTCCTTGTTCAATGATGTTAGATTTTCAGCTAACGAAACTGGATTGTCGCGTCATTAGTAAAATGTAAAAATTGTAAAGATTTTTTTGCTTTTCTTTTTTGTTTTGCTGGTGAACTTTGAACTGCGAATTTCGAGCATTTCTGCCAATTAACCGTACCTATTTGATCCTCAGTTATTGGTGGATTCCTAAGTTTTTCTGGTCCGCAAAATGAACATTTCGAGCTGAAAAAATTACGATCTCTGCTTTCACCCCTCTCTTCTTCCCCTTATTAGTCGATTCTTTATGGTTCAACATTGAAAACCGGAGCTGGTCCGACCTTATTTTCACTTTGCAGTAAACTTGGGCTTAACTCCGACTAAAATTCTTGAGATTAACACCCGCTCAGTGAATCATTTTTTCCGGACTCTAGTTTTGGCTCCGGCAATTTTTTTTTCTGACTCCGGCTAAGCAAATTATTTTTATTGGGTTCCAGCTCCAATGGCGAATCTAGAAATTTTCCAAGGAGGGTGTTTTGAAAATAAAACTTTTTTTACCTCCGCCTCCTAAAAAACCGAGATGGATGTCATTTTAAATAGTTTCTGAAGACAAGTTTCATAATGTTGTGATTAAATCGTTTCAAAATGACCGTTGTAGACTGTAATGCTGCAGATACTCAAAAACAGGAGAAAAACTCCAAATTCAAGCAAATTTCTTAGTACTAGCTATTTTTTTCTTCTTCTACGGCCCGAAGGGAGGTGTCCGATCCCCCTCCCCCATAGATCTGCCGCTGTCCAGCTCTAGTTCTGGAAAAGAATTCTTGATTGCTCCAGCTCCGACTTCCCAAAAATATGGTTTTTGCTTTGACTTTAAGTGATTTTGAGGAAGGGAGAAAGGTGGAGAGGTGTGGGAGGAGGTTTATGGAGGAAGAGGGGAGAATTTAAAAGGTCGGAACCAAAACTGGTTTTGCTTCGGCTCCGGGAAATAATTTTCCCTGGTTTGGGGGAGAGGGGGCTGATTAAAAAGCTGTCGATTCTGGAGCTCTTGGGCTGTTAAAATTCAATGTTCTGCGCTAACGTGCAGTTTTGTTGTAGCATTCAAAGCGGACGTTTTTGGTAAATATTTGTAGATTAGAATGATGATTTGAACTCACGTTACTCCCTCCCCTAAAAACTTTTGAAAGTATATTTAGCGTGATAAAGATTTTATTTTAAATCAATAAATCGCAGGCAAGAATGTAGAGAAACAGGAATTATTCTTGTGAGGGAGGGAAATACGAATTTCTCAACGGGGTAGTATTTTTAGCTTTACTAGCCAAGAAACCCAATTCTGTAATTCTTTACAAACCGAGAACGATGTTTTGATAACCCCTGACTAAATTGTCAAAAAGTGACAATGAAATTGTTCCTCTTTTGCCTGCTGCTGAGGAACTGATTTAGATGTAGGTACATAGCTCAACAGCGTGAATTCTATAGACTCTCCTGCAGCGTATTATGCACTAATTTATAAGAACTTATTATTTCCTAGCTTCGTCATATTTTTTCTGAATGGGATTTTATTTACTTTTCTGTTCATTCATTCCAGACTCAAAATATTCTATCGACGACCATGAAAAGTTTTCAAAGCATTTATATGATTTCAACAGTTCAGGCTGGTTGCAATTCAATATACTCTTATACCGAATGTTTCTGCAGATGTGGCACGATAGAGTGAGTGTTGCTGAAGATCATTTGAAAGTGTTATTTAGAGGAATGACTGTATTAGTATTTTACGTAGAAAGCGTATTCTGAACAAAAATAATTAAGTCGTAGACTCAATAATTATTTAAAAGCACGATATTTTTCTGAAGACGAATTAATGTGGAACTGTATTTTACAGGCTTTCATTTTATTGAAATGCATCATGTATACCTCTGTCGGTATCTTGATCGGTGGACTGTACTATCAATTTGGAAATGACGCCTCTAAAACTATATTCAATTTTGGTTTCTTCTTTGTCAGCAGCATAGTCCTTATGTACATACCAATTTTACCGGTACTTCTAAATTGTAAGAAACTCTCTTTCTATTCTATTCTATTTGGATTTCACTTTCGAAGAAAATTATGTAGATTATTTTATTTTAGTTCCTATGGAGGTTCAGCTGTTGAAAAGGGAATATTTCAATAGATGGTATGGTCTAAACGCCTATTTCTGCGCTTTAACATTCTCACAAACCTTCTTACAGGTACAGATTTGAAATAAATAATGACTTCTGTTGTTGACTTGATCTTGTACTTCGACTCTTAATGCCTGTGATGTTTCTTCGCAGCTGATATTGTGTTCGTTCTATGTCGCTATAACCTACGTCATGACTGATCAGCCACTGGAAATTATGAGAATAATCAAATTTTGTGTCATTTGTATGTACATAGCAATCATATCTGAAAGCTTGGGATACGCTATATCAGCGCAATTGAATGTGGTTGTAAGTAAACGAATAAATCTGATAGCCTAATTAAAAGTATAACTAGGAAAAGTAATTACTTCATATTTAAACACTACAATTAACTTTGACGATGAAACACGTCCCAAATTGATCGGTACTGAACAGACATTGTCAATGAGACTACAACAATCAATAAGAACATATAGGAGACAGAACGGCTTACCATACGGTATTACTTAACCTATATAATATGTGTAAACTTTCCCGAACATCGCTGCAACCAAAAATTGGCTTCCCCGCGAAGACGTTCTTGTCAATAACTTTATACTTACAAATTGAGATCAGAAAAGTTTTTATTTTAAGAATCTAAACTTTCTAACTCCCTGTTCGTGCTAAATAACAGAAATGAATTTTATTTTCAAATACTCGTACAAACTTAAAATTATTCTCATCCTACAGAACAGCATATTCGTTGGGCCAGCATTGTCAGTTCCTTTTATGTTACTTGCTGTTTACGGAATGGGCACCGGGTCCGATCACATACCAATCTTAGTCAGAATAGCCATGTACTTCAGCTACATTAGGTACGGATTGGAGGGCTTAGTGATGGCGGTCTACGGCAGTGGCCGGCAGAAAATGGTTTGTCCGTCGACGAAAGTCTTTTGCGAATTATTATACCCGGATGAATTACTGAGACAGGTTGGCATGGAACATGTCAGTTATTGGTTCGACTTTATGGCACTGACGGTGATATTTGTATCCTTCAAATTATTGTGTTATTTCCTACTTCGTATGCGACTGTCAACGACTCCATCGAAATTGGCGTTGAGTTTCATCGGACGTTTTGTAAAAACACATATGACGCTTACGCGTTGAGGTGAACCAAAAACGATTGTGATGTATTTTTTAAACATTTCTCTGTTTTTATAAATATCAGTTTTGTGTACCTATTCGCTACCATATTGCTGTTGAAAATAAGTAGACGTTGTTGTATGATAGTTCATAATCATAATTCATGACTGTAAAGGATGTAAGGATATAATTTAGAATGATGTTCACTGATAGGTACGCTTACCCTAGGCCGTAGCTATGGAAGAGGTTTTGGGGGTTCAAATCCCTCATTCACTCGTACGTGAAAAAATGCGATCTTTCACATAAATTTGTCGAAAATTCAATACTATATTTTTGCGGGAAAACACTTTCTTTTTTGGAACTCCCCCTTTCCTATAGCCTCGCTACCGGCCTACCATGTACCTACGTGCTATGAAAGAAAGTGTATGCACTTTCTTCTGAATCATCCTGTACTTATGATGAGCTTACATGAAAGTGTTTACGGTCTTTTTTTTTTTAAATTTTTGGCAAGTTCGTTTAGTTATTTATATTGGGATATAAACGTGCACTAGAATACGCTGCAGAATCACCTGTGCGGGTGAAAATAAATGAGTGATTATGTGTTCTTTCAAATAGAAAAACTGCTGTCTTCAGGAGAGTAGAAAAACGAGTAGACATTATTCTCCCAGTAGAACTGATTATAATTCAAATTTTTGGTGATGATGCAGTTAAATTTAGAACAAATTTTCTTTGAAAGTGAATTTCTATTCGACTTAATAATGATAGTTGAAGTTTGCTATACGCTTATGGTAAATCATACGTGATTACTCAGATTTTATACAGGGCTGCTAACACTTGAAACTTTTAAGTTTACATCCCAATACCTACTATAAAATAAATCGTTTATTTTTTTGTTCATTTTGTTCAGTTTCTATATAATACTTATGTTACTTACTCGTATGTATTTTCCTCTTCATTATATTTGTCAAGTAAGTGTATAGATAATATTATCACACGCTATGATATATATGTATGTAGACATCAAAAATATTATTTATGTTCATGTAATTGAAGAGCTCTTTTCCGAAGTGGGTTATGTCAATTTTTGACAAAAATGAGTTTGATACGCCATCTGGTGGTGTGAAGTAGTAGCTATAGAAAGTAGGGTCCCCAACCTACCAACTCCTTTTTTTTTTGCAGTGTTATTAGCAATTTTTAAAATGAGTTTTCTTCCAAAGTGGATTAAGCCAAACTACTTTTGGCTTCCAAAAAAGTGACCTAACTTGTTCAACACTCGGCGATCCAGTTTTCAACGATTCTTCCAAGCCGCAACGTCAATGTAAAAATATTGAAATTTTAATACATGCAATAAAACAAATGTTGATTAATCGTACAGACAGCGGCAGGAGAAAATTTTTCAAAGTGGTTTTCAACAATATGCATCATATTACACATAACAGTAGATAGTGCAAATTCGATTTTATTTAGGCTGAAAAGCCGAGTTTTAGCGTCCTTGAATACATTTTGCTCTTCCAAAGTGGCTTAAGTCACGACATTGTTAACTTTGAAGTCTTATAGCTCTCAGAATTAAAATTTTTCGAAAGCGAAATTTTCAACTCGTTTCGGTATACTACTCCACGATACACTTCACTTGTTTCCAAAAACACTGCCTCAGAGGAGGAGGGGGCGGGAGCCCCAACTTTTTTTCCATTTCCTGAATAATCACATTTTCCGACTTGACCCACTTTAGAAAAGAGCTCTTCGATTAATCTATTATATTGGAAATTTTCTGAGCGGTCTCTATTTCATTTAATAAAAAGTCTTGAAATTACGGCTTCAGGAAGTGAGAAATCGGTGCTCTCGCGATTCTTGGCGTTTAAATAAAGAGCTCTGCGCCATAAGTGGTCAAGTCCATTTTTTTGCAGTAACCGACTACACACTGACCGCGTAGCACCGTTTCCGGAGGCATAAATTAACCACCAAGCAATGCCTCTAGAATGATGTACCGCAGGAATTACCTAGTGCAGATAATTTTTGAAGTAATCATTGCTACAGAATGAACTTTTCCAATTTTTTCTTCATTTGAGGGGTACTCGTGGTCACAGTCTTCTGTTTGAGCGAATTATTTCTCGCGTTAGTTCTCGTTTCACCGCGGCAAAAATATCTTACTAGAGCAAAAGTGCAATTTCTTAAGAATTTGAAGTCAAACTCTGATGTTTTGCCTCCTTTTCCCCCCAAATGTGGGGGTAAATGCACGATTGATTCTTTTGAAATTGACCATAGCCATTCTCTGTAGGTACTGTAATTACAAATAGTATAGTAGGATATACGATAATTTTGCTGCGTGACCTGCAGCATCCGGGTAACTTGGGAGAGTGCGAGATTAATTCAGTAAAATTGATGCCCATGGTTTAAGCCCCAGTCTGAGCTTGTATTTTTTTAAATCTTTTTTTCTTTCTATTTTGTTCCGTTCAAAATGCCTGGATTTCTCGTACTAGTTCTTTAACATTGGCAAATATTTTATGAGGACAAAAATGCAATTTCTTAAAAACTTCAAGCTCAACTGGTTTTTTGCCCCCTTCCTCTCGCAAATGTAGACCCAGGCCGGAGTTTCGGTATAGCACTAAGCATCAATCAATTGATCCTTTTGTTCTTCCGAACAAACATTGAGACATGTCCTGGACCTGAATTCTACCAACACACCGCATTCTTGTTCTTAGAGTAGATGGTCAGGAAAAACACCGTTCGTTAATAAAAAAAGTGCAAAAACGTGTAGAGGAAATCTGGGCCCTGGGGGGGGGATGTAAAAAGTAGGTAAGAGCAAAAAAAAAAGAAGAAACACATTGTTTTTAAGGCCCTTTTGTAAAAGCAGATTTTTTTAGCACTGGTGGACCCCACTGGTGGGCCCTTAGCGAGCCCTCAAAAAAACTCGGGCCCGGAGGACCCCCCTCCCCCTCTGCACAGGCCTGAAAAAGTGATTGTTACAGAGGAATAGAGTCAAGATCCCTCCAGATACCGATATTGCAACTGAACACTGTTATCAATCAGGTTTTTGTTTAAGCATGAAATAAGAACTGCACAGGTATTATAGTAAAGTAACACAGTTTTGACCGTTGTAGGGAATATAGCAGAGGTTCTAGAGCGAATGGGAATACTTCATCAGGATTAGTCTTGCATATCAAGCTTCGAACCATCAGGATTACCGAAAAATGTAGAGAATACGTCGACATCACTTCATCGGTCAAAGTTCCCAGAGGCGGATTACTTTTAACTCGCTTTGAGGTATAATAGCCCTTTCTGTTGCGTCTGCCAATAGAACTCATTTTCTGAACTGTCAGGAAAGTATAAGGTGCTGCGAACCTCGTTTGTCTGCTTGTCACTTCATTTATGTAAGTATGTAGGTATATGATTATTAATTTTGATGAGAGCCCATCATTATAGACATTAATGCAAATACTGTAGTTCTTCCACATCACATTAAGAATTAGAGTAGTCCAAGAAAAATTGGGAATTTTTTAAAGTTATTTTATTTTTTTTAACTGAACGAAATGAATAAATTAGTTTATTTTTGCAAAATGAACGACGAAACGAATGCGTTTATATTTTTGGACTGAATTTTACTGAATAAGGAAATGCACATCAAGAACGTTGTCTTCTGTGCACTGAACTTACTGCTAATTAGTACTGATAGCTCTTCTGTTTTTGTTTGGCCTAGGGATGGAAAGCCGAAGCCATTATTTTCGCAATTTTAGTGAAGCCCGTAAGCGCAGCCAATATAAATTCTGTGGATTGGCTTTCAGCCGAAGCCATTCTGATTGGCCTAAACTCAGGGCTTGAAACCTAGCCAAAAGCTAAAAAGCTGTATTTTTTCATTTTTTGTGGGATTTGAAAACTGAATACCAGGGTTCGAATTTCGAAAACTAGCTGAAAGCTGAAAGCCAGTACTATTCGGCTTTTTCCTCCCTGAAAAGTCTCTGCCTTGATTTTCTGCTTTGTTTGTGACGTTACAGTTAGTGACCTACGGCGGGATTTTGGTGTTGGCATATATTCACCTCGAGATGTCCAGGAATCAAGACCTAAAGCTTCAAAGCTAGCCAAAAGCTGAAAGCCAAAAACCAAAAAGCTGTATTTTTCGTGGGATTTGAAAGCCGAAAGCTGAAAGTTGAATGTGCTTAGGGCGTGAAAGCCGAAAGCTGAATCTGAAAGTTGGAAAAAAAAATACGGCTTCAAAAGCCACAGCTGAAAGCTGAAAATTTTTTTCGGCTTTCAAGCCCTGCTTAAACTTTGCTAAGTGCACATTTATAGTGAAGCACAGTCGAGCAGAGCAGAGGGTAGCAGAGAAAATACGAAACAACGTTTGCGATGCTCTGGTCGGCTTCTACTCCCCTCCTGCTCATTTGCTTCAGGCTGCTATGCTCTGCTACGCTCTGCTCTGCTACGCTCTGCTCTGCTCGACTGTGCTTCACTATAAACGTGCACTAACCTGCTAAGCCAATGCCTATGCGATCATGTTAAATTCAAATCGCATCAAAAATGAGGAGTTATCTGTCAAAAGGGCGTCCGTTCTATAAGAAATACATTGAACGGACGCCCTTTTGACAGATAACTCCTCAAATAATAAATTGAAGGTTTGAAACAACTAAGCAGAAAGCTAACGCAGTACGATACTAGCGCCTCAAGGCCCAAACTGAAAAATTGTGCGTCCTTATTACAAGTATCGAGAAAACAGACTTTAAGTTCGATATACGAAAGTACTTTTTATCATATATCATTAATGAATGTATTGAATGTTAGATCTAACTGAAATTCAACATTCAGTGATTCATGGCTTGTGGCATGGCATTTCATTTTACGATCAATGCAATCAAAAATTGCAATTGCAACTCGCAGCTTACGTCCTTTTATGTTCCCTAGTGATAGGTTCGGCAATCATTATTTAAAATATAAAATATTAGAGAACGGTTTTAAATTTATTATAATTTTATCGTTTCGACTTCCCTTGTTCCATTATTTTACATGTATCACGCCGTGACGTCGATTTGAAGAGATCTAATAGTGTAGTTCTGCGAAAGATATTAGGCTATAGGCTATCTGAACAGTAACAACATGAATTTGGGTAAGTTCGATGTTTCGTATTCTTCTTGTCTTGTTTTATTCGATTTTGATTTTGCAAAACTTGCAGAACGTATCTTTGAGAATTTCTTTTCAACGAGGTTATAACGTTCACGTAGGACGTATCCGTTGTATTGTGTTCACAAGCAGGTCAATTCCTCTCGAGCTGTATCGGAGATATTCTGACAACCATCCCAACTTTTTAGTCGTCATATTTTCAGCTCATAGGTTAGTGTGAGTTAGTGTGTATGTATCTCTGTAATCATTCTGTGAAGTTTCCCTTCATGTTTTTTCATTATGTTATTTGAAGAAATGAATGACCTCGGGCACTAGAGTTCAACAATTTATTAATTATCTTTTTCGTGGACACGGGGACGAATAACATTGTTAGTGATTTTATTGTTCCTATAATATTTACTGATCCGGCTCAAATATAGAAAATATCCACTGCATTTGTTACAGAGAAATGGAAAAGGTTCTTTCAAGATTCTGGTATACCCGCGTCCGAAGCATCAACTTACGCCTTCAAATTCTACCAAAATCGCATCCAAACGAATATGTTAGTTGACCTCAACAAAGATTACTTGAAAGAAATGGGTATTACTATTATGGGCGACGTGATTGCAATTTTGCGACACGCGAAACAGGTTTATGAAGATGTAAGTACCGTCGAATCTGCGCATGGTTTATTCGACCGGAATGCTCCCTAATAACACACCGATTTTTCAGATTCAAAAAACCGGTAAAACTGAACTGCCAGAGGAGACAAAAGATAAACGGAAAGAGAAAGAGATACCAACCAAACCGTCAAAGAAACTGCCAAGTGAGTAATCACTTTCGTTGAATGTTGTGTAAGCGGTCACTTCCAGTTTCGTGAAGTCCTGATTGTACAATGTGTGTTCTACGAGAGAACATTCGACGTTCTTGTAGAATGCCTCAAGACTTACGTCATTTTTGTTGTGCAGCTGACACAGCCGCTGTCAAAACTGAAACCAGCGCGTCCTCGAAACCTACTTCCCGTTCAACCCTGAAAAGAAAATCTGAACTAGCTGGACGTAAGTTTATCTTCATTGTTTCGATCCGTTGGTGTATAGAGTTTTTTTAAAAACGTGATTTCTTTTCAGCTGCTAAGAAAGCTGCTGTAGAGCCTGCCAAAAAGCCAAAATTGCCTGTTACCGACGATAATATTGAAGAATGCGAAGACCTTGGTTACGTGATGATCGACCCGTCCAAGAAAGCGTTATTGTTCAGTCAGAAGATAACGAGTGGTGTGGAAACTCAGCTCAAGAATTTGGCCATTGAGAAGCAGGAGAAAGCTGACATGGACTCGGATTTGTTTAACATGTCGGAAGATGACGATGATGATGACGATAACGTCGAGGTTATTATCAACGACCCCATTGTCACACCGTTCAACGGTTATAAAAAATTCCCCGTTCAAGACTCTAGTTTTCCGAGGTTCAAAGGTGAGTTGAATTGTTAAATAACGAATACTAGCCGCAGTATTCGAAAGCCTCTTGTTCGTTGTGTCATTTGCAAGTTTTGTTTCAGAGTACCCGAAATCGGTTAGTGGTCAGGATACTAGTAAAAGAACTGTGTTCAAACGTCTGGGAGATGACATTTCCCAGCACTCGGTGTCCAGCACTACTGCCTTCGAAGATGAGGAGCAATTCTCATTCATTAGCAAGAAGACGAAAGAAGACACTGCCAAATTGACGCAAGAAAAAGTAAGTCGAGAGAAAACATTTTTGGACCAAGACGAGCTTAAGACTCTGACTTCTTTAAACTTGCGCTAGACTTTTAAGATTTCTTTGAGACTTCTCTTGACATGCTTTAAACCTTGTAAGATGATCCCAGGCTCGTTTATGATTGCTTCAGAATTGATCCGGACTTTCAAACTTTCAGCTTAGATGAATCTGAATATTGATGATTTTCATTGAAAGTTCACTCACTTTATACCAGAATGTAACTCTGTAATCGAGTTCATCAAAATTCAAAATGATGCTAGTTTTTTGCCACCTTAATATACCAAATGAGTGTTTGTTTGCAGAACTCTGTATTTCATCGATTGGGACAGAAATGCGACGTCTCGTCCACGTCAGTCGACTCCGAGAAGTATGCGGTTGAAGATAAGAAACCAATCGTAAAATCGGATTCAAGGGACAGTGTTAAATCTAATCCAGTTTCAGTGTCAAGTGAGTCGGTGTTGATATATTTCACTGTGTTCGAACATCGAGTGAGTTGTAATTCATGTTTCTGTTTGCAGCGTCCAAAGTAACGCTCAGTAGGCGGGTCAAAGTTCAGAAAGATATCGAGGATTCGGATTCGTGTTTACCATTGTGTGTTAAGTCAACGTTCTCCGAAGGAATATTAGGTACGTTTCAATTCCGCTTCGGTCTCGAATTACGAACATCGTGCTGTATTTTATCATAGCAAGATGCCGAAGTCTTTTTGGGTAAAAAACTGGAGTCAAAGTAGATTGATGTTTTTCCGGCCTAAGGATTTGTTGGTGTTAATGCAACCGTGTTGTTTCAGCTAATTCAGGAAACGCCAAAAAACTGACTCTGAAGGAACGATTAGGTTTGTCTAAGGGAACTGTAAAAACAAATACCAGACTGGTAAGACGTGTTCTCTGTGCTGTCTAGTGATAGCTACTCTTGTGCCATCATCAACTCATTCGGTCGCTGACGCACATTTTTGTTTTGATCGCAGCTTTCAGACAGCGATTACTCAACTGAGCTGAGATTACGAAAGTACACGTCGAATGACAGTTACCAGAGAGAGAAGCTCATATCGTCCAGCAAGAAGCGCGTGAGTTTCGGCTCGGTCTCTCAGAAACTGATACCGAGTCGTGAGGAAGCGATCAAGAATGGAGAACTGAGTATGGCTTCCGAAAGGACTAGCGTATTCGATAGATTAGGTTTCAATCGAACCTATTAACACGATGGTATCAAATTTTATCCAAAGTTCCTCCGTTCTGCAGAAGTTCATCGTATTGTAAATTTGTTTTCTCTTTTCGTTTAACTCGTTAACATTTTTACTCGCTGTTCTGTACATAAATTTATGGAAAAATGATTTTGTTATGTACTTATTACGATATAATTTAAATAGCGGCTAGATTTCCTGTGTTTGATGACAAGTGTTGAGTTATTCGATAGGTATTTTAACAAATTAAGTGCAATTATGTGAATGTAAGTCTCATAGTAATATATTTCGTAACATCAATAAGCCTATTTCTTAATGGCTCTGACTGTTGAAACCTTCCTTTCTGTTTTTGAAGCATCCTCTCGAAGAGCATCATCCATTTGAACGCGTGTCTGCTCCGCCACGGCGATGCGTAAGTGAGAAATAGAACAGCTGGAGCGAAACTCCTTATGTAAGAATATACCCCGAAAGTTACATTTAATTCAAAATGATAATCCAGGTCAGATCCAGACTGTTAAGATGAATACAGAAGTGTGGTGATCTGTGCTCATCCGGTGGAGAAGAGAGAGATTGTTGATGATACTAACCTCAACTTGTTTAAAGGAAAAAACGTTCATGGTTACTGAAATTGACCGAGGGAGGGAGGTATAAATAATAGTTTGTGTACCTCTTTCTCTTCCCACCTTTGTTTAAGAATTTTCTCTTCATAATTGCTTCCATTTATTACTAAACATTTATTAAAAGGGCCCGGTTGACGAAAAGTGTCAGGTATCAGTAAAGTGTCAGAATGGGACTCCTGACACTTGTAAAAAGTATAACACCTTAAATTATATCTCTCAGGATAAAATTATTTTGACATTACTCCCTCAGTATTCTCACAGTCTTGCATCATTCTGACATTATCCGTCAACTGGGGGTACTTGACAATGCTCACAGGATGCCACCACTATATCTGAAAAATTTGTAGGAGATTCTTTCGGAATTACCTACATGCCCAGAAAAGGCAATGGAATTTTTTTGAAAAACAAAAAATTAAAACACTTAAAGAAGTCTTAGCGAGAATATTCGAAAAGTCTGCTCTATGTACATATATAGAGTCTCGAAGAAAGCTCAATAAATCCTCACTATGAGAATCTCGTAAATTATGTATGAGTGGTAGCGAGTTTGAACTAGTTTTAGACGGATCGGAGAGACTCTAGTTTTTGTAACTTTTGTGTGAGTCTTATAAAGCTAAAAGATTTTCTGGAATCCTGAGCGCGTCATGAAGAGCCATAATCACGTCTAGAAAAGTCATGAAGAGTTGCAGACGAGTTTTAATGATTTTAGTAAGTCCTAAAGAAGTCTGGGATTGTCTAAAAAAAGATCCCTGCATAAGCATTGAAAATTGAAGTCTTAACGATTCCTTCTTCAAAACCTCGAATTCTGGCTCTCTACTCCATTTTCAAGGAGAGAGGTAATTGAAACCAGAACTAGCAGATCAAGATTCCAAGTGTTTCTCGTTTATCAACTTGCTGAATCATCATGTTGAGGGCATGCAAAATTAATTTATCCATATAGGAAGGGGAAGGGTCGTATGAACTGTACAACATTCGAAGGATTGCCTCCTGAATCCGCCAGGGTGACAGAGATAGCAGAATTTATTAAAATTACAATGATGATACAGTATGTAATATGTATTCCTTAACATTGCATCTCTCCACTTTTCTTTCTCCTGTGCTAATTTTTTCATTTTTAATAATTATTTACACTTTGTATCCTTCATTATCTGCTCTTCATAGCTCATTCTCTGCCTTTTTTCCAGTTCTTATCATTTTAACTTTTTTTCTTTACAATCAGGTACCGTGTACCTGCCGTATACTGACATACTGAGGTAATATCGGCCAGTGGTGGTAATATCGGCCACTCATAAATTACTGATGTGATAACTATACTAGCGCTCCTACAGCAAGTCATGATCGTCATGAGTAGCCGAAAGCCGATATTACCACCGCACCCTCGCACCAGGCAGCAGGCATCACCGCCACTCGCCACCGGTGTTGAGGCGGCTCTTAGTAGTTCAGTTCATAGACCTTGTAGATGATCCATATCCATCTATAAGGTCTATGGTTCAGTCTTCGGTACCTTGACGTGAGTGGTTGTGCTTATGTTTTGTTTCTGTGTTAGTTGCAATTTGTCATCTCCGGGAATTGGTTTGTAATTCGTAATTTGCCGTCCCGTTAATTATATTATTTTCTGATTTATGTTCTAAATTCGTAAAAATGTTTATCGGAGTGAGTACATAATGAGGTTGTACTGTCAACCATCCTTTTAAAATTATGGACGTGATTTTGTGAAGTGCATTTTTTGGCTAAATCTCCTCAACTGAGATAGATCACTGCGGTGTACCTGATACTAAAATAATCCTATCTGTTCGATCCCATCGAATGTAAACAAGATCGCCAAATGAATTGAAAATTGATGGTAAGTGGCTTTTTGAGATTTGTTTTCCTAGTTGCAATTCCTCATTCCGGAATTGGGTGTTGTCTTGAATGCTCTTGTTCTCTGGAAGTCCGTTCCGTTCTATTGAATTATATCAAGGGTGTCTAGGCAAGTTGTTGCTATTTTGTGCGTATACTCCATGAGTCATGTCTGGAAATTGATTATTGCAAACGATAGAACGGGTGGTTCGGTGGTTCGCTCGTTACTTTGCAACTTGAGGCACTAAAAGTTCCGAAAGTCACATTTTGTCCTTCCTCTTGCTTCACAGTATTAGTCATCCCAGCATCACGATTGTGCATTCGTGTAGCAAATATCGATGTAAATGAATGCAGGTGTAGGTACTGATACGCATCCTGTTTTCCAAGTTTCATTTGGCTGTAAAATGTTTATCGATGTTCGTGCATTTCTGTTATGCTTATTGAAATAGCTGTTGGATGAATCGGACCTCTCGGGATGTAGTTGTAAGTTGGTATTTCATTTGAAGTTGAGTACATTCATATTTCTCCATGTTGTTGTTTTGTAATTTAATTTTCTAGTTGGTTTGCGGTCGCCTGATAACTGATGAGAAACATAATTTAGAAACGACAAGGATGAATCTATTCATGTGCTTTGCTTCAGTCCTTTAAGTGTTAATTACTCTTTACACTCGGCATAACTCGGTAATTTGCCAATTCCTGCTCATTTCCTTCTATAAAAAGTGGATTACGTGAAGATTACTTTCTATTATGAAATGGAAATGCTATCTAGTTTAATTGAAATTGCCGGCTGTTTGTTTTTGAAAATTTTGAATTAAATTACCTAATAAGATGCTCCCATCACGCATCTGTAGCGTACCTTGAAAAATCATTGGTAACGTAAACCGATTGAGAATAGCCAACCTATGCTGAGCGGATTATCCTAACCGAATGGCGAAAAGAAGCAATGACAATTTGTGCACGCTAGCCTTATGGATAAATTGTCGCTGCTCGGCCATTCAATCGAAAAAGGCTCTTTTTGGTTGAGAAAAGGAAGAATCCTTTAAAATCTGGAACATTGTTTTTTGTGATAAGTATCTCAACTGACGATTCAATTTACAGCAAATGTACTCGTTTTTAGAGATTTAAATTGTGCTAAATGTGTCTAGCTTCATATGAATATAGTTATTAGGTTTCTTCTTGCGTAACACTAATTGAATGCATTTAGTACAAGTTTTGAAAATGCTGATCTGTTCAAGATCTCGAGCACGCGAGCATCCAAGCTCAGTAATTGAAAAGCCCTTACCCCCTCCCCCTTTCCTAAAAAAGTTGAGAAGTGGGCAATTCTTTGCAGTTCAGTACTTTTTGTATCCTCATAAACTGTTGGAGAACTTGAGCTCTAAAGGATCATTCGAGGATATCTCTCTCAAGAGAAAGCAGTTTTCTTACTCCGAGGACGGTGAGCTCTCGAGCATCTTAATGTATCACGTGTGGGCACTACTATTTGAAGGAAGAGTCACACGTCACTGTCTCAGCGTTTTGTGAAAGAGTTGATTGTTTTTTTTCTGAACTCTTGTAGTTCAGAATTCGTTTTCAAGGTTAAAGGGAAATTTTTATTCAAGTTTAAACTTCAAATGAAGTCACAATAAGTCCATCCATATTAGTTGTGGTGGTATGTTGCTTACATCGAACAGTTGAAGGGCCAGTTTTATTTTGTTTTTCGTGAAGTAGCTTAATATTCCATCACGTGTTTTCAGCAGCTCGCGCCATTAAAGTTTGTTTTGAGCACGTATTGCCGATCCCATAGACTGAAGGGGTTTTCAGGTTTGGAATTACTATCTCGTTTATCTTTGTACAGTTGAATTTCGGTAACTTCACAATAGGAGAGTTGCTGCCTATTCTGTGTACTTGATAGTTCTCTGAATGTATGAATTGGTTGTGTAGACGTTTCGCTCGCCTAGCAAATAGAAGAAGCGGTGTGGATTCCAATTTTGATCATTCTTAATTGGGTTAAAGAAATGTCTATAAAATTCTCTGTTACTCTAGTGCAAGTGTGTGTTACGTGCAAAACAGCACTCTTTGTAGTTCTATTCCAGGTAGAGAGAAAACTAAATTTTTAGTAATAGATACGTGCAAATTTTTCTGTAGCCATCCCTCGCCAGTTTTCCTAATGATTGCTAGAAAAAAATGCGGATTACAGACCGTGGAGTTACCGAGAAAAGGTCAAGTTTCTTATCAATTCCCCATACCTTCCGCATCAGAAATACAAAAGTAATGCCTAGTTTACTATTAAATCTTATTAGTGGCCATAAGCCCAGATAAAGTCTTTCAAAATGGGTGCCATTTTTCAGCACGTGTAAAATAAATGAATGCACGCGAAAAAGTACGGATAAATACGGGAATTTTATTGAAATGAACACAAAAAGAAAATGGGCGTGAGAAAAAAAAATTGAACGTATAATTGAACATCTTATTCAACGACATAATATGATTATAAGACGGGACCAAAGAAAAGCACGACGTTTTTTGCAACGCGAAATTATTTAAATAAACAGTAAAAGACTCATTGGGCTCGAACTAATTTACAAAAAATAAAAAATAAAAATTGTAAAAAATCTTGGGACAAAAATTTTTGCCTTTTCTATGTTTCTCAACAATTAAATGAAGGGTAATGAATCGAAATTCGAGGGCGCAAATAGGCAAAATACTGTACACGAGTGCGGGAATATCTTTGCTGCGCCTGTGAATGTGGAGTTATACATATCGCGCATTCACAGGTGCAGCAAAGATATTCTAGCACCCGTGTACAGTATTTGGCCTATTAGCGCCCTTGAAGTAAAATACCAAGTGTGAATTTTGATTCTTTACTCTTCAAATGTTTACTGAATCATCATATTTGTTGTTTTACCCCCGCCACCTTCAGTTCTGACGAGAATCCTAAAAATTTTCGTTTTTCTTTTCACTTTTGTTCTTGAATACTGTGAAGAAAAGAGAAGAGAATTTTATTACTTACACCTTTTTCTTAGAACATTTCGGTGCCACTAAGGGGTCTTTTCTTGTGACAGATCGCAGTTCTTGAAAGTCTTAAGATTTATCAAGATCTCAGGATTTATCTTGAGGTTGGCAGCAGTGTTCCTGACTGATTGACTGAAAGCCTATTCTACCCTGTCCGGTAATTGTACCTGGTTAGCTGTTTGCCTATAATCCTCGAATTTTTTCCATAAAGAAGCTACAGGGGGGGGGGAGGGCGATTTCTTTTAACCAATTTGTAAAACGCATCACGAGGAGAATTGACGGAGCAACTAGTATTAAGCAGGTTCGGCAGACATGGGAATTCGTAGATTCATCGTGTCCAAATATTACATTTCTTGTTGAATTTTGTCATACATATAGTGCTTGAATCACCGCGTGATTCGAATGTGAGAAGTTTTTATTTTCAGTTTATTTCGTGTTCATTTCTGTCCCGTGCTATTATATTGACCACTTTCAAAATGGTGGCGAAGATGTGACAATTACGAGAAAACGAAAGAAATCATATGAAGTATCTATTTACCAAGAATTAGAATCGACGAATTCAAATTTTCAGTCAAAAATTACATGCGATGTTTCCTATGACCATTTTCCGCCATTTTCCATCATTGCTGTTAGAAAATTCAAAATATAGACAGAGTAGCTTGAAATTGTTGAGTTTTGTATCGATCATGCATAGCTTTAGCGTCAGAAAGTTCAACCGGCATTGTGTGTTCGAAAAGGTCGAATTTCATATTGATTTCTTAGCACACCTCGCCCGTTAGTAAATTGTATATAATATTAATTTTGCTGCGAAACCAGTAATAATGTCTGTACCCAAAATGGCTTTCTTCCAAATGGCAGCTAACAATTGGAAGTTTCTAAAATCCCAACCAACGAATTATGAATAATTCAGCGTGGATAATATCAATTCAGCAGGAACTAAAAATCGAGAAGTTGACATTTTCTGTCAAAAGTAGAATGGGGTAAGACGGGGGAATGGAATGGTGTGGTGGGACGTATGGCGATGCACGCATGTCAAAGTGGCCTCTATGACACCGCACCCCCGGAAACTACCCTTTTGTGTATCGCATCAGTGGCTGGAGGGACGCTTTGGGGCCGGGCTCGAGCCCCCATTTCTCCGTGCCGCTTCCGGTGCGCGCGTCTTGTCAGGGCCATCATGAGGTTCCCTACTGACCGGGCTCGCCTGGAATTCAGATCCCCCACTGCCGGACGCGCTGCCTTTTTACTCTCCGCTCCAGCCCTTCGGCTCCTCAGCATCTCCGGGACCGGCGTCGTCGTCGTTCTCCTCTTCTCTGGGATCGATCGGTACCGCCCCATGCCTCTCTTGCTCCCAGGCCTCGCACTCGAATAAGGTGTGCCATGGTATATCCTCCACTCCTCGTCCGACGTGAGAACGGAATGCCCAGATCTCCAGTGTTCGAGAAAAACTTGTCGCACTGATGAAAAATGTCTCTGCCTGCTAAAAATACAAATCCCGCCGCGCCCTTCGCAAAACTTGAGATAAAACGAACAAACCGAATGACTTGCAGTTGGTTGTAGACTGACCGATTGGAATGATAAACAGCAGGCAGACAGGAAACGAAACATTTGGCACCAAAAATTTGTGAAACGAGTATTGGTGAGAGGCTGGGCCGTAAAAAGTGGCCTGAGGGTGAAGCCCCCCTACTTGCACATATTGTATTGAAAGCTAATTTCCAGCGAAGTCTCTTACAGTGATGTGCGTAGGTGGGCTCAGTGGAACTGAAAGGATTACAGCGCTTTCATGATATCAGACTTAATCCGTGTGTAGGGTGTGCCAATTCACTTTTTCTTCCTCTGTATTCCAGAATGCTTTCGGCTGTTATGCCATCATCAGTGGAGTACCCTAAATGAGACTTGTCTCTTGTGGTCCTGTAGTTATAGTGGAGAGTAGTACCGTATGGTAAATCTGTTTAGTCTTGTGCTCCTATTGGTTGCCTGTGATTATGCAGTCTGTCCAATCAATGAGTGTTATTAGTTGTGTGCTCCTGTTGGTTGTCTGTGATTGTGCAGTCCGTCCAGTCCGGGGGGTTATGTTATTAGTTGGAATAAGTTCTTATTTTGGAAGTTAGTTGTTGTGTTCATTAGGTTGTTTTGTTTTGTTTTTACCTTTATTATTCCTAGTTGTTCTTTTAATTTCCTTTTTCTTGTGTTGTTTTCTATGTGTAGGATTTTATACTTTTCTGTCAGTTTGTCATTGTTATGTCCCTGGTCATTGCAGTGTTTTCCAAACAGTGATTTGTCATCATTTAGCTTCTCGAAAGCGCTCTGGAGTACAGAAGAAGAAAAAGTGAATTGGCACACCCTACACACGGAATAGTACCAAGTTCACTCACACTCAGAAATGCACACTAATATCAAACTTAGATTAGGTATTATGGTATTTTAAGTATTAGAAAAAAGGAAAATGATGCATTAAATTCTCAGCAAATAAATAATATCAGTGTGCAAAGCTTTCCCCCCCCCCCTCTACGTCCAGAAACATTAGATTTGCCACTAGTATTGTCTGAATTTCGCGAAGGGATGGATTCGTTTTGAAATGAACCAGGCGGCTGTCATACTCTGTTTTATTCGTCTTATCACTGTATCGCTTTCTGCTTATCTGTCTTCTGTTATTCTGGGAAATTAGAAAATGTCTTCCTACACACACACACACACACACACACACACACACACACACAAAAAATGACTAATGTGTTTTTCGTGTCAGATTTATTATAGAAAAACGAGAACGTATGTTTTCTTCCTTCCCCCAATCAGATGGAGGTATTTCGGATTGTCCCAGTTACCCTTGTTACGTACACATTCGTAGATGAAAAATGTTTCCAGTGTAATTGATAAATTCCTGCGTAGTTATTGTTCCAGATACTAATGACCTAGTCTCTGGTTTACTTCTTAGCCTCAGCAGATGCACGTAACGATTATACTTTTCCATTTGACATTGACATTCGTAATATAAAATATTATTCTTATGTCGTTTCCTAGTTTGCGATAAACCAAAACAACTCCATGATTAAGAATGGTGTTTACGTGACAAGCCAGAGAACAGAATGCAGCTTCGATTGAAATGAACTGTTTCGAGTTGTCACAGAGCTCACTGTGCAAAATGAAAATTTACGTTGTGGAAAATTATTTTACAGCGAAACTTAACATGAGAAATCATTTTCGCTAGGTACTAGGATCTGAACTCTGAAATCTAGCCGAAGAGATGATGTTATCTAATCAACTTTTTTTTTAGTACAGATATTTATTTGATTAAAAAGGAAGCGACGGACAGGCTAGTAGCTGAACGGGAGACTCTGGGTATCCTCTTCCATAGACTATCGACATCTGATTGTGGAAAAAGATCCGAGAGCTCCTTCTGTATCCGCAAGGTTATGATTGGCATGATTATACGAAGAAATAGAATTCTTAATAATGTGCCTATAATGGGTTGCGCAGTCTTAGTCTTTTGTCAATGTTTGAAAGAACGAATTATTCAGCGATTCATATTCCAAATGAGAAAGTGTTATTAGTGGTGCCATATCGCTCTGAAAATGATAATTGACGATTGTAGACGCCCAGGTTCTACAATCGGGAGATAATTCCGGTTATTGGCCGTGTAAGGTTTTTTTTTTTCTCTCTTGCTCGTACTACATGTAACAACATGATTTTGTGATTAATATTTGAACAGAAAAGTATGGGGTTATAGTGTACCCGCTGATATATATATCTGGAATAAATCCTTTCTGTCTAATGAACTACCTGTGAATGTCCTTTAGTCTGCGGACATTCATTTCTGAAAAGTGTTCTAAAAGAAAAACAGATGATGCATTGTTTAGAGTATAGTAACAATTTCATAATTTCTTTTTTGTTGGTTCTAACGAAACATTCTTCAGTTTGCCCCCTTATGATCGGAGGACCGTGATTGGGTCAGGTTACATTAAATCTCACTTGTGATCTGAATCATATCACCTAATTCCTATTTCGGATATAAAGTACCTCCGTAGAAAATTCAACAAAATTAAAATTTTCATTGGATACGAGTAGACTTTAAAATGTTGTCTACACCCTATACCCTTCAGTGTATACATACTGCCCAATATTTCTATGTGAGATCGTCTTGAAAAAATGATCCATATTTGATTTGTTGCTCTGGGTCTTTCCTGTCTCTCGTTTTGCTTTATATATTTTTTACGCATCTATCAAGTTCATTCTGGTTAATTAGTTATTTTTGTCAATCTTTTGTTTTCAGTATTCGGTTCGTAACTTCTTCTCGTTAATCCATCTTTCGATAACCGCCTAAGCTGGACCACTTCTCTTGAGTCGTGGCCAGATTCCTTCTAATCAGCCTTCTTTCGTGTAACCTTGGATTTATTACTTAGTAAACCGTTGTCCAATAAACCTTTAAATAAAAAAATTTAAAAAAAAAAATTTCTTCCCCTTCTGTTTCGTGTAAAAATGAAATTTCTAGGTCTTGTGCGTTAAGGTTGAGGCTAGCTTTTGTCACAGATGAGTGAGATGAAAAATGAAAGTGAAGTCTGTAAACAGTTTTTGGTGTTTAATTTGGAAATACGAATAATTCCAGGCTAACGCTCAGTGAGTGTTGTCTTGGTCAGGAGGGTGTCCCATAGTGCCCCTGGCAGGACAGCGTAACTCCACAACGAGAAAGAATGAAACGGGGGCCCAGGCCAAACTCAAAGCGTCCTCTCTGGTCACTGACGCGATACGCGAAAGCATAGTTTCCGAGGCCAGAGGAGTCACTTTGGCACGCGTGCATCGCCATACTAGTGCATTTTAAGAACTTCCCCTTGTATCATCAGTTGATTCAGAATGATGTGTGAGAAAAATGACCCCGGAATAAGATTCCGCCTATTTTGTCATTTTTGGTTTTAATTTTTTACCGTTTTCTGTTGTTTAGCCTTTCATTGTTTTTTTTTTTTTACAAATTACATATTTCTCGTCCTTTTCATTCAATATTTTTCGGTTTCATTGTGTCACTTCGTTTCTCTTTCTATTTCCTTACTTTTTCTCTCGTTTCTAAAATGTTTTGTTTCTTCTGCCTGTTCTTCCGCAAACTGTATTCAAATTCAGTCAGTTAGTTGAACCCATTTTGACTGTAATGAGTTATTCGGACAACTTATCATACCTTCTAAGACTTCATCAGGATCAATAATGACTCAGTTAGCATCTCACGGATATCTCCAGTTTGGTTTCCTTTTTCTTCAATTTTTTATTCTTCTTCATCTATTGATTATTACCTATTATTTTCCCCCTTTCTGCTTTATTACGCCTCTTTCATTTTTTACATATTTCTTCCGTTTCGTCTTTTTGTCTGTTCCTTTCTACTTTTTCCTTTTTTTCTCTGCTGTTTTTCTGCCGCTTTTTTGCCTTTTCTTGCCCGTCGTTAGTAGTTTTCCTCTTTGACTATATTTCTGTTTTCTCCATTTTAGTGTTTCATTCGTTGTCAGTCTTGGCAATTGGGCAATTGTATGTATTTTTTTTTTTTTTTAGTGATTCGGATTAATCGAATATTTCGAATTATCAAAATAGTCTAATCGATTAATTTTGGTAAAAATAATCGATTATTTCGGTTAATTGATTATTTTCGTACTCACCTCTAAAACTCCGTAATTGCTAATGATTGAAATTCCGTAATTGCCAACGATCTGATGGATCGCTAAAAATTAAAAGAACTGAAGCACAAACTCGGTACAAAAATAAAAATGTAATAGGAATTTCGAAATCATTTTATGATTTTATTTTCCACCTTCAGTGCGCAATCGCAATTGATCAAATTTGAAATTTCATTATAATATGAAAAAAATTCTAAATCGTAAATCCGAATTGGAAACTTACATTCTTCAGTTCAGTCATTCACCATTCACATTGTGGCAGAAGTTTGATAACAAATTAATTGATTAATCAAAGCAAAATAATCGATTAATCAAAACAAAACAATTGATTAATCGACTAATTTGGGAAATCAAAATAATTGAGGTTTTTAATCAATTACTTTCAATTAATCGATTACTTTTAATTAATTGATTAATCGATTAGTGATCGATTATTCCCACATCACTAATTATTTTTAAGCATTTTTAAATGACAAGATCTTCTCACACGAGAATACCTGTAAATATCCATGTCCTAACATCAGAAGTCTTCAGTTTTGGAAAAGTAGTGGATATGGTGGGGGGGGGGGGAGATCAAGTTCGGTCTTCACATCGGGAACCGTTCATTTCAGCGCGGACGAATCGGCGCCGCCGTTTGGGCGCGGCTTATTTGGGCGATGCATACCTTTTGGCGCTACAATCATTTTGGCGCTGAGTAAAAATTATATTTCGTTTACTGGAAGGGTACCTTCCTTTAAAAAGTCGTTATACATTATACAGGAGATCATGAATAATAAAATTGGTTCTCAAAAAGTAAGTACACGAGAACGTTGTTGTAAATTTATGAATTATGCGCGATCGCACGTAGGTATTCAATAGCTGTTCGATTTTCATAGTCCTGTACTATTCTGAGGATTCGTTCATCTTTCGTGACATATTTCCTACGAGCAACTGAGGCTTTTCCTTTCAATTCACATGAGTGATCAGTATACAAGCAAAAAAAAAAAAAAAAAAAAAAGTATTGGCATATTTGCACCGTACATTGCTTTATGCTGGCGAATAATCAATGTCAGCGGACAACAAAGATATCGACAGAATGATAGGTTTATATGTACTACTTAATTATCAAGATCAAATATCATGATACTCATACCCGAACAATTGCAGCGATACTCCTTTCATTTTCAATTTTAATAGTCGAAATGAATCAGCGCCAAATCGTCCGTGCCAAACCAATTCCAGCGCCGAATCGTCCGCACCGGAATGAACCGCGCCAAAACGTTCGCGCCGAAATGATAGGTACCTTTCAGATCATCACGTATTTTATCATGATCCGAAGTCTTACTTTACATTATTAGTGAAAACTTTTAAATTACGAAATTTTCTCACATCAGAGGTCAATTCAGCTAGAGTTATGTTGCTTGAGTGTCATTCTCAGTGAAGACATAATCTGACTGTCCTAAGACATAGTAAGACATAGACAAAATAAGTCATTACAAAGACATAGCCTAACAATTATTTCTTTTTCAGAAACATAATCTGACTCGACAAAAGATTATGCTGAAATATTTCATCAGCTGAAGTTGAAGTCTAATATGACATAATGAAAACATGACTCTATGCAACAACTATTTCTTATTATGTAGGTATTCTAAAAAATGATTTTATGTACTTTCCAGTGCTGAACACAATATACTTGTCCGTTTTTCCTGCAACATCAGAATTTTGAAACTTGAACGTGTTCTAAACTAGAAAAACTCCTTTCAAAGTTACTGTGTTTTCATTTGTTTGAGGGGTAATACCTTTTTGATCGCATGATAAACTCTTCAACCAGTATGACCTCGATACGTGTTTCACGAGATCTTCTCTTTAAAAAATATGCGCTTATTTCAAACTACTGCAGATCACAGAAACTACCAAAACAAAACGAAATTACGAAAAATAAATCGAAGGGCGAAAAAATGTTCTTCCGACATTTTAGCTGTACATTGTCGAATTACCGACAGCACCGTAGTGAGAAAAAAGGTTCTTATTTTCTCATTATCTTAGTTTTGCCAACTGGCTACCAGAATTTTGCTATGAACCAACTTTTCAAATTACATGGAGAGAAGGGATGACACCGTCCTACCTACACCCTCTTTCCTGTCCTTTGGTCCTGATTACCGGTTTACCGTCGTTTATCCTAAATGAACGTATTGTATTTTAAATTAGTAGTAATCGATGATAGGGGCGTGTGACGGTGCGTGCACGTCAACTTGGCCCCAGGACATCGCAACCCCTAATCTGAAATTACCCCGATTGGGCCTGCGTCAAGATAGGGGGGGGGGAATGACTAGTAATGTGCGGTAAATTGCGAGGCTACCGTCACTTATACCGAACAAAATTCCGAAATAATTTCGGCAAATCGAAACCAAATTTTGGGAAAACATTTAATGTGTTTGTCGAAATGCCCCCCCCCCCCCAAAAAAAAGGATTGAATAACAACGCTGATTTTGATCCCCCTCGCCTCAGCTACGAGGGTTGCTACACGTCCAGTATTTTACCGGACCGTCCAGTATTTCGTCGACTTGTCCGGTGAGAAGTAAAGACCCTAACCGGACAATAGAAATGCCCGGTTAATTTGTAAAGAGCAAAAAAAAAAGAAATTATTATAAATTACGGTTTTAAAGTACTTTTTCGATATTTTTAGGCGTGTCGCTCGTTTATTCTTGTACGTTTTTGTAAGTTATTCATATTTTGTGTGCATTTTCCTATATTTTTTACTTAAAAAGTAAATTAAAAAATTTGTCTTTGCTTGTTGCGAATGTGTCCGTTATTCCTAAAATTCAGATGTAGCAACTCCATCAGCTACGGTCCTGGCCATTATCCAAATTTGATACCAGGATATCCGTCTAAAATTTTGCTGCAAGAAGTCAGTTTTAGTCGCTTTACTTACCTGGTGATTTTTCTTACATTTTTGTATAGAAATTATGTACTCCACCCCTACACTCTGATTGTTATTTCACTACTAAGAATAAATGGCTGAATACGGTTTCCCCATTTGCTTCATTGTGTTGAGAAAAAAAAGGAACTTGCGTGTATTTAGGGCAAGTATACAAGATTGCGGTTTATATTCCCTCTGTGCATCTCTCTTACTGAAACGTACAACAGTTTTCTCAATTGATATTTTTCATTTACAGAACATGTCAACCGGATATCTGGTTGTTGGAATTCGGATGTAGACGAGAACCATGGGATTCGTTTTTAGAGCGCCCCGCACGTATCGGAAAGCCGTGGTAGCGAATAAGCTGATGGTATGACATCATCATTGGGAGGAAGCGGTAGACGCTGCAGAGGATTAACGGATATCGTTCCGCAGTACGATGACAGTCAAAGTGATAAAGTAAGTAGGTCTGAATTACCGTTTTTTTCTTCTCTCCAATTCGTCCTTGTTTCCCGCAGTTTGGTCGATTTCTTAAGTGTTGAGTATTCATGTATGTAGCATATTGCAATAAATTCAAACCATAGAGCAAAAGATCAGAGCGGTTCTGACAGAGAATGTTCCGATCGTTTGGAAGTGCGATTTGAGTCGAATACATCGTATTGCTAATGCATTTTTAATCTCTTAATCAGATCATTCCGATCAGGTGTCATCAAATTTGTCTCTTGAAATGTCGTACCCTGGTGGGTAAGTACACAAATGGTGGTGAGGGATGTTAGTGGTCCCCACTCAGAATTAGGGAGAGAGAGGGGAAACGGGTTATTTCGCTATCCCTCTATAATTGTCGTTTTACAGATTCTTGAGTTAAACGCTCGTAAGGTAAGGTTCCGTCCCCTTCGCCTGGAAAAAATCACTTGATCTTTGCCGTTCATTCTAGGACATTGGTTTTTATAATTTGCTCACTTCCCTTTCCTTATCAAAGCCGCTGCCTGTGTGGATTCCTACACACAATGCCGCCCAATACACATCGTTTGCTTCAAAAAATCCTGAGATCATTACTTGACTCAGCCCTAACTGAAAACCTGGCCTCCACCGCTTCCGGATAGAAATAACGCTAAGTGAATTACTTGTCTAAAAATTTTCGCGGGTGGGGGTAAGGGGTAAAGCTGTTGTTACTGGAAACTGAAAACCAAGATCGCTATTTTTATATGTATACACTTCACTCCTCTTCATGTATCTCCTCAGCCCCCTCACCTATATAATATCCGGACGGTATGCTTGTTTAACGAACTCCTAGAATTGCGAAAGCAGATCTGGTTACCCGATGATCTAGCTTAACAGTGGAGCAACTAGCTAGTCAGCTATCCCACCAGCTAGATAGGCAGGCAGATTGCCAGGCATGGCAGGAGGGTGTGTGTCTATCTCCCCGGCTGTCTCCCGGTCTGACTGAATTTTGGAACAAGGTCGTATTCCAGAGACGATAGGAGGGAGAAGCTGAAGAATATTCAGACGAGACTAGATATAAAATAAACCAGGTAATATTCCATCGACCGTAGAGTTTACATAGTTCTTTTTTCCTCCTATTTTGATTTTCTGATAGTATATCATGGGACCACGAACTAGTGCCAGGGAGAAAATGGCACCCCCCTCCCCGGGTGTCACTTGGTTATAGTCTCCTCGTGGTATTCCTTATCCTGTCTTGCAATTATTCGTATTTCCGGTTGGCAAACTCTTGGCAACGTTAGATGGTGAAGTGAGGGGCAGATTCCATCTTTCCGTCCAACCGGACTAAGAAGTAACTGCCGAGTCAGCTATCCCACTAGCCAGATAGCGGGCCAATTTGCAGACAAACTGCTTGGCAGGTTACTGTCTGTCTATTTCACAAACTGGCTTCCGATCTTCCCTGGATCTGTGGACAGGGATGTAACCTAGTGGCGTAAGGAAGTAGGAGCTGATGAAAGTTTAGCTGAAATTCATCGAAGAATGAGAATCAAATATTATTCCATCGGCCTTGATATTCATCTAATTTCTTTTTTATAATTTCTATTTTTTCGTAGTTTATCGGGGGGGGGGGGGGTACTGAGCAACAGAGACAGATTTTAAGAACCGCTCTTTTTTTCTTTTCTTTTTTGCTCGAATGGTAGATGGAGAACAATGTAGTCAGGTTTGAGTGAAGTGTATTGTGAATTCCTTACTCAAATCGGGCTACCTGGAAAAACTTGTGTGTGAGAGAGAATGGTTACATTCGCGGTTCACACGGATTGTAACGTTTTTCACGCCTGTGCCACCTTGAGGAAGAGAAAGCGATACAGAAAACAGTAATGCTAATTACTCGAGTATGGCTCCGCAAAAACCGTCGTCAGGATGACGTGGATGATTCTGAAAAAAATTTACATGTAGGTCGTCGATACTGTACTTCGGTGTCTTACTTGCGCGAAATCGCAGTACTAAACAAACAAGTCCTACACGAATGCCAAAAAATTCTACTGAAATGTCAGTCTGAAAAAATACGAAGCCACTCGGGTCAAGTATTTGTTTGTGTTTTAAGAAAAGTCCTTCTACCTATCAGTTGAGTCTGCTGTACTGGGTGACGTTTTAATTCGGGAATATCAGTGTAAATGCGAATGATTCACTTCTCAAATGAGGATTTTTGTGTCTTTCAGATGCTTCGAGTATTCGAACGCATCGCACCATCATCGCCCTTCGAAGATATCAAGAGATCCTTTTTATCCTTACCTACGTACGAGTATAAATACAAATATGTACGAGTACCAGTCTGGCCGACACATGTCTTTTCCGTTGCTCTCTAATTGACTCATTCGTTTCGCTATCCGACCAAGATGGGGCTTGTTTCGACGAGGGCTTGTATTTTGTTTAAATGCCTTCATTCGAGATCATGTACGTGTTTTCGTCGTAAATTCAATTGACAGTAGCCAAAAAAAAAATGGATTATTTACGAATTTCGTCGTATTTTTACGGAAAGTCGAGTCTTTTCGATTACCGTTCTCATTTTCAAATTTAAACGAAATTTTGGTTTCGAACACTTGTTTGCAATCAACATAGAGCGTACGCCAAATTTGTATTCGTTTGAAGCTGATGAAATTGAAAATAAGACAAGTTACCAGGTTATCTGTATAGAAGCAAACGAAATAATTATATATTAAGAAAAGTTCTAAATTCTTTCATTAAAAACTGGTGGAAACAAATCTTCGAATAATATTGAAAAACAGAATTATCTTCACATAATATAAAATACAGTCGCATTTTTTCGTCCACGATGTACGAGCAAACGGCTTAATGGAAAGATTTAAAAAAATTGAAGGCAGCCAAAATATCAGACATACATATATTTTTGATATTTCTTGAATAAATCTCAGTTTAATAGATAACAGCGTTGAAAGTTATGACTGAAAACAAGAAAATGTCCTGGAAGAGGTACCTAAAAGTATTTATTATTAGGCTCCTAACCGCTTTGATAATTCATGCGGTGAGTGGTGAGTTCGTGATGAATAAATCCGTGATGCCATGTCATGTTCAAATGAAATCTGTGCTAAGGGACCTAAAATTAAACGTAGAAGCCGGTGCGTATTTATGTATGGAAAATACCATGTTCAGTGGCGATCAATTTCAAGCAGTTTTTGATTTTGTGGTATGTACGAAATGTATAAATATTAGGGTGTCCCTTATTTTACGAGTTTTCGCCAATTGATTAGGGTCCCCCTAAAATTTGTTCCAATGGACCTAGAAATTCGTCATAAGAAATTTGAGGTCAGTGACCCGTGCCGCTTTGACCTTGAATTTATGTGTAATACTCGGGTAACGCACAATACAATATAACTTCAGTCTTTTGCCCCCTCCCCCCACCTGGCTACGTCCATGACAGTTTGTTGTGTATCTACTATGGAATAGACCTCAGTTTATGTAATATGTATGTATGTATATATATATATATCAACAATAGTCTACAATTCGCGCATTAAGGTATAACGTTGTGCTGTTGAAGAACAGTCACGTGTTCTCAAAATTCAGGGTCATTTTCTATGGGCAAATCGCTGTTTTCTATTGTTTATATAGGTGCATCATCTCAAGTTCACCATACCAAGTCTTCAACAGAATCTTAGAATGCTCAAGACTGAAT